>BSBN01001642.1:1090000-1317201 GCA_027924645.1 Cunninghamia lanceolata
TATGCCAAAAAAACTAAGCAAGGGTTTCATGAGATTAATTCCTTAACCACACATATGCCAAAAAAACCAAGCAAGGGTTTTCAGATATATGGTGAAAAAACACATGGATTTGCATATATATGCCGAAATACATTGGCTTTGCAAATTTATGCCCAAATTCACATGGGTTATTAAGATAAAGGTTGAAGCAGACAAATACATTATTTTATGCAAACATGTGGTCAAACCCATGAGATGCCTCATCATTTTATCAGACAAAATCATGAAACTGTGGAGGGTTTACCAGGTCGTGAGCACACGGTAAAATGGAGAGTGGGAAATAATCATTTCAGCCCAAAAAATGATGGGAAATAATCCACCACCAGACCCAACAATGTCAATCAACCATGGCAGAAAGGGCATAAAAATGAATGATGAATCAGGCAAGAACAAGTAGTAATCATTATTCAATTAGTGAAGAAACCCTTCATGGGTCCACAAAAATGTTGAATAAAAATATTCATGAGTACCATTGTTTGCATTTTGAAAGGAGAATGATGTCCGTCGTTACCTCAAACCATGGAAAGTAGACACCATCGATACCACTCTAGAAGCTTCCAGCCCGTGAGCGTGCGGTGAAATGATGGGAATGAAGTTTTACCACCAAAAATTGTGGGAAATATTTCATAATTGGACCCGACGTGCATATGTAATGGATTGAATGCGTGGTGGAGTCCGATTTTAAGGTTAAGCATTTAATGTGTAGGTGAGGACTATTAAACCTGCCAACCTAAACCTCCAACGTTAACCCGTGAATTAGACCCAATCACTTTTGACCACATATGAATGATAAAATTGTTATAATTACACCCTAATAGTGACACAATTAGGACCTTTTTTAAATATTATTTGGTGGTTATAGCGGGCGCTAATCGGGACATTTGATGTCCATGAGCAGGCGGCACCTCTAAATGGTGACTTTTTTACCCTTGCATGCATATCGAGCACTCCCGCATTCGACCAAATTGTCGACATGCCAAAACAATAGCTATAAGCTATTAACTCGTGAGTGAATAAAACCCATAAAATTTTTTATCGATCCGACATACGGTTGCGCGAACATGGCATAAAAAATATGGTGGTAACTAGGGTGGTATCTGCAATATATGGCGGTAATTGGGACAACCCATGCCCACCAATAATTTTCCAATTTGAAATATTTTTTTAATTACCCACTTTAATATCATATTGTCTAATTTTTATTTGTGTGACTAATTATTTAGTCATTTTTATTTGTGTGACTAATTATTTAGTCATCTTTATTTGTGTGACTAATTATTTAGTTGTGTTTTTTACCCAACGATCAAATTAGTCATTTATTTACTCATTTATAGTTGTGCTACAAAAAATTAGTAGAATTTAGTTATTTTTAGTTGTCACAACTAAAAGTTTAGTCACGTAGTCATTTATTTGCCAAATTCTACTAGTGAATTGGGTGGAGCAAAATATGGATCAAGGATGGGATCTAAGTACTATCAAACTAAAACCACTATGAATATCAAATATCAATGGTTGGATAATTGGTCATGGTGGCCCATTCATAAAAAATTGTAACAGTCTTACTATTTGGCTTCTTCTCATGTTTCAAGGACAAAACATGTCAAGGAGTGATGGCATGTTATGTACCTAGGGACATGATATTATAATGTATTTAGGTGGATGGAGATTCTTACATTTGGCACACATCCCTTAAGTTAGTTATATTGGGTCTTGTGGATAACTTGTGTATTTAATTACATCAGGGGTTGAGTAGGCCTTCATTAGGATTACCCCTCCATTATGTTATTAGGAGGCATTTATAAAGGAGGTGATTATCATTGTAAGATGAGTGTGGAATATGATATTGTATTTGGGATCTCTTGGATATATAGTGTGGAGTGGCTTCTTCATTATGGAGTATTATACAATGATACCCTATCTCAAGGGTTTACTCTATTTTCTGCATATATTGGGTATTAGGGCATCTTGGCCCACAAAAATCTCTTGTGTTGTGTGAGATCTATCTTTTGCATTATATTATTTCTATTATTATATATGTGGATCTTAGCAAGAGGTCATGCAACCCACCTAGGTATTTAGAAGGAGGAGAAAATGTGCAACGACCTATCCAATCTTTCATTCAGATAGGTAGTTTTAATTTAGAGGGGTTTTTGTAGAACAATTATTTAGTTCTAGATGAGCTAGATAAAGAGGATATGACCCTCAACACCTGCTCATGAATTTTAAGTTCTAGAATGTTCAAGGTTTGATGAACCTCCCAAGGAAGTATTCCATGCATGACACTCAACAAAGATTTCCAAGTCTGGACATTCTCTATTTACAAGAGGTTAATTTTTTTGATTTTTTGCTTTCTACAAAATCTCATGTTATTTGGCTTGCGAGCTAGTTCTTGTGTAGCAATCATGAAGCGGGTTAAGGTGGTGGTGTCACCTTTCTGATCTCTCCTATGTGGCATCAACACTTAGTTGACTAGGGATGTGACTCCACCAACCAAGCGTTGTGGGATATTTTTAACATTAATAATCATTCATTTGGAGTTATTAATGTTTATGCCTCAAATGATGCTATTGAGATATCTTCCCTCTAGAGATGGATTATGGATTCAATCCCTACCACCATTTGGGTCCTATGTGGTTGTTTCAATATGATTGAGATGGCCTATGATAAATGTGGGGTTTTGTCTATGTGTTGGATAGCTAGTGAAAGAGATGCTTGGTGCTATATGTGCAATAAATTGGGGATTTTTTATCCCAATCTTGGTTGCCCCATGATCATACAACATGTTACATATAGAGTAACATCAGAGTGGGTCTTGACAAGGTCCTTAAGCATCTTGATAGAGCCATTCTATCAACACAATCCTTCTTTTCCTTGCCAATTGATATTCCTTTCCTATTGAGCCTTTGTCAAATGTTATCCTTTTAGACTATCCAATATGGTTTTGCATTGAGTGGCAACTTGTCAAACCCAAATCCATAAAGACTCAGTTTTTCCTAAACACGTCATTGCTCTCCCACAAATCCACATCAGTTCACATTCAATGTATTTGGAATTTGGAGTCACATATAATGTAAGAGACAAGTTGGATAGATTGGTGGAATGATTATATCAAATGCACTTCTCACTTCCTCCACATTTATGGGTGCCAACTTTCTCATTCATGTCATCACTCATATGAGGCCACCAGCTCAGAGCTCCACCAAGACAAAATTACATTGGAAGTAAAACCTTTCAACTTAGAGTCTCAGTTGTTCATTACTAAGCTCCACCATTAGAAGTAGGTTGTGAATGCCCATTCTTCTTGTGGTGCCCAAATTAAATCTTAGCTTCACTAGCTCAAAACCAAAGACAAGGTCTTTAAGGAATTCTTGTAGGCTCTATGAGCTTTTCATACATCTCAAGCCATCAAGAAAATTGAGGAGGGTCAGAAAATTTTAACAGAGCTTCCTAACATTCTCCAAAAAATTTTCCAACATTATGAGTAGGTTTTTACTACTGAAGAATACACTCTTGATTAGAACATTGCTCTACAACAATGTTTGAATGTGGTGCCTTGTTAAATCTCCACAACTCAACCCATTCTTTGTGATCAACTTCTCACAAAGGAGGATTTGCATGAGGCTATTTTATCCATGTTAAACAACAAAGCTCCTAGCTTGGATAGATTCCCATGTGAGTTTTACAAAGTTTTTGGGATATTGTGGGTGAAGACCTACATAGTCTACTTGGAAGATTTTCATGCAAATTCCTTAAGAAACTTAATCAAGAAATAAAGTATTAAGTTCATACTAAAGCTAACAACCTAGAAGATATCTTCAATTAGCAGCCCATCATCTTTTTAATTGTCTCCTACAAGATTATTTCCAAAGCCTATGCTCTCAAGCTAAGGCCTCTCTTTCCCTAACTAGTTTGTCTTGAGAAAATTAATTTTATCAAGTCACAATACATCCTTGACAACATTATTGCTATCTCAAAAGGGATGGAATGGGCTCCTCACTCCCAACAACTTACAATGTTTCTCAAAATTGAAGTTTCCAAGTCTTATGATCATATTGACTGGCCTTTCATTCTTTCCATGCTTAAAGCATTGGGTTTTGGGCCCCATTTTGTGTATTATATTAAAATATTTTTTGTTGATACCTTTGCTTGCATCATCGTTAATGGCCAACAATCCAATTCTTTGGGGCTTTTCCAACCTATTCGTTGGGGCTTCCCTTTATCCCCTACACTTTATGTGCTTGCTACTAAAGGCATTGTCTATCTTTTGACCCATTCGATCTCCTAGAAGCTTGTGAAGGGCATAATCTTTCTTAATTCACATAATTTTAACTAGTCAATGGCCATTTTGTGGATGACTCCTTACTTTAATTGAATAAGAGGGTAATTTCAAATAGGCTCTTCTTTGCCTTGACATATTTTGCAAAGCCTCTAGTTCGAGTATTAAATGGAAAAAGACTCAATGCTACAAACAATCTTTTCTTCCTAAACCTAGTTGCTTAGAGTATTTAAGATGAAAATGGATTAATCATGTGGAGGTTTTTAGATTTATTGGCATCCTCTTGGTTTTTCAGGTCTCTCCCGCTACCTTGTGGCAAGTTGTTTTTTCTAGAATTGAGAAAAGGTTGGGTTATTAGATTACTAAGCCGCTCTCTCTGGCTGACAAATTTCACGTGTGCTCTTAAATGATGGCTACTATTCATATTTATTATTGTTGTTGTTGAGTCCCTTCTAAGGCTTTCTAACTAAAAATTAATAAGTTGCTCATGGACTTTCTTTAGGCCTCTTCTAATAGGAACAAAGGATTTCATCATGTGGCTTGGGAATTTTGTTGTCTCCTTCATGATGTTGTTGGTTTAGGTTTACTCTCAATTCATCATCAAGGCATGGCCCTCTATGCTAAGTGGATCATTAGGGCCTTGTAAGGGAAGGATGCCTAAAAAATTATCATTTGGCATTGTATTTCATCAAGAGTGCCTTCTGGGCAACTAGCTTGGAAAGGACTTGTGCTTCATACTCTTCTCACCATGAGGGAGCTTGTTTAGATACAATGTGCCTTTGTTATCAAGAGAATCGAGAAGACCTAAGAGTCCATCAAGCCTTGGCTTCTTTGGTTTGACAATGGATTCTACAATGGCATTTGCATTAATCAACAGTCTATTTGGTGGGCTCTAGTTCTCTCCAGTTAAGATTATCCTCTAGCCAAAGCCCCTTAGGTTCATGATTTGAATTTTGATAATAGAGAATTCAAAATATTGCTAGATCTTTTCAACAAAGTTACCAAGAATTTATTATCTTGACCTGAAGCTAAGTTGAAATTTTGGTTATCTAATTAGAACCATGAGACCTACTAGACAATTATTAATGTCATTCCTCCCCATATGGTTCACAAAATTGGGGTTGGGTCTTTCAATACGGAAAGATTGGAAATGGTATCCTTGTTGCAAGTATGTGCCTAATTGATGTTGTCATTGATGTCAACTGTGCTTCCAAATTTGAAAAGTTAAATGCTTTGTATTAGCTCATGGAAGTGTTAGAGAAAATGAGTAAATGATCCTGATATTGAGTTTCCAAGTGCTTTTGAGAAAACTTGATCCTCCGGTAGAAACAGTGTGTGGAAGAGTATCTTTGTTTACTAAAGGATAGTCTAGTAGATTGCCCTACATCTCTAACATAATGAATGTTTTTGTTTGTGGATTGGAAGTTAATTAGAGGCATGTCTGAAGATGTTATATCTCAAGTTTGAGCCTCCAGTATAAAGATCTGAGTGAGTTGTGTTCACCAGAATAAAAGTTGCTTTTCCTATTGATAGGGAGAAGGTATTTTGATCCACATTAGGACTCTACATTGAAGTATTATGATATGTGGTTCCATAGTTAAGTCTGGAATGATTATAAGTGCCTTCAATTCCAATGGTTCATGATTTGGTGGTCCGCAAGCTATCCTTTCTTTATGATAGTGGCTGACATTGTTGTTCTTGTGCTCCCGTTTGAAGAATCTTCTTGACAGAGTAGTTAGAGATCATGTGGTTGTTCCTAGTGATTACAATGCACTTGTGGATGTTGTCTGATCATGTTCCTACCTCTAGATTGGTCCGCAAAGAGAAATTTAGATCATGGATGAAGTATAGTCCTTGAAGACCAAGTGTTATTACCAGTCTTGGTCGACTTGGTTGTCTTCATTTCTTGTGGAGATGTATTGAATATTATGGAAGCGTGTCGTGGCATGGAAGATTGTATTTGAGTCTTGGCTAAGGCTTAATGTGATCTGCATACATCTTTACTTAGCAAATCTTGTTTAGGTCCAAACCTATTTCTTTATATGTTTATAATGCCAACCTTGGAGGATGTTCCAATGGTTGATGAATGTAATGCCAACCTTGATGTACATTCCAAGGTTGATGAATTGTATAAAAGAATAAAATGAAGTTGCCAAAAAGATGTCCTTGTGCGGAAATGAAGAGATAAGTACCAAGGTGTAAAAGAGTAGATCAGAAGAGTTATACTGTGCTTCAATGGAATTGAATACAGACATGGAGTAGATGCTACCAAATTAGTTCACCACCTCTTGGCAATGAGCCGTCCTTGGCAGTGAGTCATTTTTGGTAGTGAGCCTCAACATTTGTAGTGAGCAATTCGAGCAGGGAGCCCTAAGGTAGTGAGCCTCTATTTTTCAGTATTGCTATAACATATATATCTTGTGGGCTAACACCCACCGTGGTTTTTCCCTTATAGGTTTTTCCACATAAAAATCTGGTATTTCATGTGTTGATTGTGTTATTGTGTTGAGCTTCTTATTTCGTGCTTTCATGGTTAAATCTGAATAACAGTAATTAATTATTTAAAGAGTTGATGTTCATAATTGTTCAAAGTTTTAGGCACAACTGATTCACCCCCCCTCAGTTGTCCGGTGGATTTCAACAATTGGTAGCAGAGCAAGGTTCCTCAAAGGAAAGTCTAACAACTTGAGGTAGATCTAGAATGTCTTATAAGAAGGAAGCCTCATAGTTTGATGGGACAAATTATGCAACCTGGAAGATACGCATGAAAATCCATCTGCTTTGTATTGGATACAAAGTATAGAAAGTGATAGAGAATAAATATATCATGCCTCCGAATGGTCTAAAAATTAAAGATGAAATCAAGGAATATGAGTTAAACATAAAAGCTAGAGATGCTCTGTTAAGTGCATTAATTGACACTGATCTAATAAAGGTCATGGATCTTGAAACTTCTCAAGAAGTCTGGGAAAAGCTGGGAAATCTATATGAAGGAGATGATTCTGTATAAAGTGCCAAATTGCAAGGACTAAAAGCTAGAAATATGAAGGCTTAAAGATGGGCAAAGACAAAAACATAACATCCTACATGCAAAAGATTGATGAACTTATTACTGGAATCAAAGCTATGGGAGGAACTATTGAGGAAAAAGAAGTTGTGATGAAAATCCTCAGGTCATTACCTAAATCCTATAGTCACAAGGTTGCATAAATTCAAGAAATAATGACTGTGAAAGAAGTCACCAAAGATCAATTGCTAGGAAAGCTAACAGCTTTTGAGATGATAGAACTTGGTGATGCTCTGCCAAAGATTGAGACTGCCTTGAAAGCCAGTACTTCAAAAAATATCTCCAGAGCTGAGAAGTATAAAGTGGAACTTGATGATGACCTTGATGAAATTGAATCAAATTTTGTTGACAGACTACAAAGAGGCACCGGTAAGTTCAAAAGAAAATTACCTTTCAAATGTTTTTCATGTGGTAAAGTAAGTCACTATGCCTCTAAGTGTCTGGAGAGAATTGAAAGGAATAGAAAGAGGTTTGAAAGTAGACCTAAAGTTCCAAAGAAATGCTATTATGTTAGAGATATTGATGATGAAGGTGTGATAGATGATGAATCTGATGATGCTAGTACTAGTGCAAATGAGTGTTTATTTATTTCAATTAAAGAAGAGCATGTGTCTACTAATCCTACTAGCTGTGTGAAGGAAGAAAAACTAGTGGAAGAAAGTGCTCTGGCGGTTTAGGTTGAGAAAGATAAGGATGAATGGATTATTGACAGTGGATGCTCACATCACATGACTGGTGACAAAAGTAAGTTTGGAAAAATATGATGGAGGACTAGTTAGGTTTGGAGATAATGCAGTTGGTAAAATTTGTGGAAAAGGATCTATTTTTTTTATGGTAAGCACAAAACTGATAATGTCCTATATGTGAAGGGTTTAAAGCATAATATTTTGAGTGTGGATCAAATGTTTGATAAAGGTTATGATCATTCAAAGTCAATGGGTGCAAGATCATGGAAGGCTCTGGAATAGTGATTGCTACCGGCAAGAAAACTAGAGGTAACATTTACCAATTAAGAGGAACTAATAATTATGGTTTATTGGCCCAAACAGATGAGAGTTGGTTGTGGCATAGAAGGATGTGTCATATAAACTTTGATAATATAGTAAAGATAAGTTTAGGCTAGATTGTGAGAGATTCACCAAAGCTTGTGAAACCCCCCAATACCATTTGCAAAGAATGTCAATTAGGGAAGCAGAAAAGAACAAGTTTCAAGAGCAAAGAGCAATTTTCTGTCAGTTTGCTAGATCTAGTGCATACAAATCTATGTGGTCCTACAAGGTAAGAAGTCTACAAGGTGGCAGGTACTTCGTGTTGCTTATTGATGATTATTCTAGAATGACTTGGGTTACTTTTCTAAGAGACAAAGCTGAAGCCCTAGAGAAGTTTAAATCCTTTAAGGCAATGGTTGAAAATGAAATAGCGCTGAAAATCAAATGCTTGAGGTCTGATAGAGGAGGTGAGTTCACATCAGATGAATTCAACATTTTCTATGAAGAGAAAGGAATAAAAAGATATTTGTCTACACCTAGGACTCCTTAGTATAATGGAGTTGTGGAGAGAAAAAATAGGACAGCTCAAGAGGCTGCTAGGACAATGATGAAGGAAGGAGGTCTTCCGGAAGTTTTCTAGAACGAAGCTATACATACTGTTGTCTACATTCAAAATAGAGTTCAAGTGAAAGGTAATGGTACTAAAACTCCCTATGAATTATGGTATGAAGAATTCCCACAGTAAAATATTTCAAAGTTTTTGGAAGCAAATGCTATATTAGAAGAGATGAAGATCTAGGGAAGTTTGATGCAAGGTGTGATGAAGGAATCTTCCTTGGATACTCTACCAAGAGTAAGGCCTATTGGTGCTACAACAAAAGGCTAAAAAAGATTGTTGAGAGTGCAAATGTGAAGGTGGATGAAGACAAAGGAAGAACATCATATCATAGTGGCTATGAATCAGATGAACCTACTACTATAACATATGAAGAAAAATTTGAACAAGAAGATGGTCAAGATGAAGAAGAAAAGGCTCTAGAAAGTATTGCTAGGACCCCCAGGTATGTAGGAATTAATCATTCTGAAGATCAAATTATTGGAGACAAAAACAAAGGAGTAATAACAAGGAAAAGAGATACAAAAGAACAAGTGAATTACTGTTTGATTTCTACAGTTGAACAAAAAACTGTGAATGAAGATTGCAATGATGAAAATTGGGTAAAGGCAATGAAGGAAGAACTAATGCAGATAGAGAAGAATGAAACTTGGGAATTAGTTCCTAGACCTACTGACAAAAATGTTATTGGAACCAAATGGGTTTTCAGGAATAAGCTAAATGAAAATGGAGAAGTTGTAAGGAACAAAGCAAGGCTTGTGTGCAAAGAATAGTCTTAGATCAAAGGAATAGATTTTGAAGAGACTTTTGCTCCAGTAGCTCAAATTGAAGCAATTAGAATATTTCTAGCATTTGTAACTCTCAAAGATTTCAAAGTATAACAGATGGATTTGAAGTCTGCATTTCTGAATGGTGAGTTAGAAGAGGAAGTCTACATTGAGCAACTAGAAGGATTCCAACTATCAGATCAAGGTGATATGGTATGCAGGTTGAAGAAAGCATTATATGGACTCAAGCAAGCCCCTAGAGCCTGGTATGCAAGACTGGATAAGTACTTATTACAGTTAGGGTTCAATAAAGGTACTACTAATAGTAATCTCTATTTCAAGATTAATGGTGATCAAATTCTAATTGTTGAAGTCTTTGCTGATGACATCATCTTTGGAGGCAATGAAGGTATGTGTATGAAATTTGTTGGTGAAATGCAAAAAGAGTTTGAGATGTCTATGTTTGGTGAAATGAATTTCTTTTTAGGTCTGCAAATTACTCAATTAGATAAAGGAATCTTCATATCTCAGTCTAAGTATGTGAAGGAGTTGTTGAAGAAGTTCAGAATGGAGGACTCTAAATTGATATGTACTCCCATGGTGACTGGTTGCAAGTTGAGTAAAAATGATGAATCACCTAAGACTGATCAGAGAAGGTACAGATCCTTGATTGGAGGATTACTTTATCTAACTCAATCTAGACCTAATATTATGCATGCAGTCTATCTTGTAGCAAGATTTCAAGAAGATCCTAGAAAGTCTCATGTGATGGCAGTTAAAAGAATCTTGAGGTACTTGAAAGGCACATTAGATCAAAGTTTATGGTATCCAAAAGAAAATGATTTCACTCTCAGTGCATATACTGATGCAGATTGGGCTGGAGATGTTGATGATAGTAAAAGTACAAGTGGAGGTGCTTTCTTCTTGGGTAATAGATTAGTTTCATGGTTGAGCAAAAAGCAAGACTCAATTTTCTTGTCAACTGTAGAAGCGGAGTATATTGTAGCAGCATGTTGTTGTACTCAAGTATTATGGATGAAACAGACTTTAAAGGACATAAGGGTTGTGTATGAAGATCCAATTGCAATCTTCTATGACAATACAAGTGCTATAAACATTTCAAAGAATCCAGTGATGCACTCAAGAACAAAGCATATATCAATAAGATATCACTTTTTGAGAGAAAAGGTGATAGAGAATGAAGTAAAGATGGAATATGTGTCCACAAAGGATCAAATTGTAGATATATTCACTAAGCCTCTGCCTAAGGATACCTTTGAGTACCTCAGAGAAAAGTTAGGGGTAATTACCCCTCTTACTCTGAACTAAGATGCATATGAATGCATCAATCCAGTGGTGTCTAGAGTCTCAGTCATTGATTTGGATTGATGTTTTGAGAGCTACCTCTTAGGGGGGGTAGCTAGATGTTCCTAATAAAGAAAGTGTTGGTAACAGAGAATAGTTCAGTTGGATTAGAGCAGCAGAATGCAAGTATGTGCCCTTTTCCATTGATGTCAAAAGGGGAGAGAAATCATGCGAAAAACTCAAGGGGAGAAAGAGTGCAGATGTGTAAAGAGAAAGGGGGGAATTTTGTATTTATGGTCTTTTCAGTTCTTCACATCATATGTTGCCATCAATGAGAAAGGGGGAGATTGTTGCAAGTATATGCCTAATCGATGTTGTCATTGATGTCAACATATTTGTGTTGTCATTGATGTCAACTATGCTCCCAAATTTGATAAGTTAAATTCTTTGTATTGGCTCATGGAAGTGTTGGAGAAAATGAGTAAATGACTAGATATTGAGTTTCCAAGTGCATTTGAGAAAATTTGCTCCTCCAGTAGAAATAGTGTGTGGAAGAGTATCTTAGTTTACTAAAGGACAGTCTGGTAGATTGCTCTACATCTCTAGAAAAATGAATATTTTTGTCTGCAGATTGGAAGTTATTTAGAGGCATGTCTAAAGATTATATATTTCATGTTTGAGCCTCTGATATGAAGATCTAAGTGAGTTGCGTTCACCAGAATAAAAGTTTCTTTTCCTAGTGACAGGGAGAAGGTATTTTGCTCTGCATTCCTTCGCATTGAAGTATTATGATATGTGGTTCTATAGTTAAGCCTGGAACGATGATAAGTACCTTCAACTCCAATGGTTTGTGTCTTGGTGGTCTGCAAGCTATCCTTTCCCTATGACAATGGCTAACAGTGTAGTTCTTGTGCTCTGGTTTGAAGAATCTTCTTGACAGGGTGGTTAGAGATCATGCGGTTGTTCCTGGTGATTACAATACGCTTGTGGATGTTGCCTGATTGTGTTTCTACCTCTGGATTGGTCCACAAAGAGAAATTTGGATCGTGGATGAAGTATGTTCCTTGAAGACCTAGTGTTATTACCAGTCTTGGCTGACTTGGTTGTCTTCATTTCTTGCAGAGATGCATTGAAGATTATGGAAGCGTGTCATGGCATGGAAGATTGCATTTGAGTCTTAGATAAGGCTTAACGTGATCTACATGCATCTTTACTTAGAAAATCTTGTTTAGGTCTAGACCTATTTCTTTATATGTTTGTAATGCCAACCTTGGAGAATGTTCCAATGGTTGATGAATGTAATGTCAACCTTGATGTACATTCCAAGGTTGATGAATTGTATAAAAGCATAAAATGAAGTTGCAAAAAAGATGTCCTTTTGTAGAAATGAAGAAATAAGTGCGAAGGTGTAAAAGAGTAGAGCAGAAGAGTTATACTGTGCTTTAATGGAACTGAATATAGGCATGGAGTAGATGCTACCAAATTAGTTCACCACCTCTTGGTAGTGAGCCACCTCTTGGCAGTGAGCCACCTCTTGGCAGTGAGTTGTTTTTGGCAGTGAGCCTCAACATTTGCAGTGAGAAATTTGGGCAGTGAGCCTCTATTTTTTGGTATTTCTATAACATATATATCTTGTGGGCTAACACCCACCATGGTTTTTCCCTTATAGGGTTTTCCACGTTAAAATTTAGTGTTTCATGTGTTGATTGTGTTATTGTGTTGAGCTTCTTATTTCATGCTTTCATGGTTAAATTTGAATAACAGTAATTAATTATTTGAAGAGTTGATGTTCATAATTGTTTAAAGTTTTAGGGACAACTGATTCACCCCCCCTCTCAGTTGTCCAATGGATTTCAACAATCCTGATACACCATTTCGCAACTACAAACCCCACAAGGGGTGTTTGTGGCTTATGCCTCACCTCCCTATTGTGACCTAGCTAAACCACCATTGACACCTCCAATCTTCTCTAGAAACTTGGCACCATATGTTTTAGACTATTTGAGTGGCTATTCTTGAACCCAAGTTGGCTCATTTCACTTGGTACATTCTTTATCAAGGTCTTCTACTTGACTCTTTCCTATCTCATCTAGGAGTTATCAAAGCCCCATTGTCATTTTACAGACATCTTAAGACTATCAAAAACCTTTCTTTATTCTACACTATAGCTTAAGACGCTTGGGATTGGATTCATCATTTCTTCAATCCTTTTAGGCTTGACCCCTTTTCAAGACATATAGTTTTTCTAAGAGATTGGCCTTACCTCCCCTTTAAATTTAACTAGATTTAGCATGCTTTCAAGGTGGAGATTCTCTTTCTAGTATTTGGGAAGATAAAAACTATGTTTTCTTTATAGGTTGTATTGTTGATGTTCATTTTTTGTTGTACTCTAAAGATATGATCTTCTTTAATGTGCTTATGTAGATTCAAGTGTAAGTGAACAAAGTTACACTAGAAGTTTCCCATCTACAAGTGGCTTTAGATCACTAGGGTAATGTACCTTACATAGTTTCCATAGTGCCATATCTTGTTGCCTCCCACCAAGGCCACTCCTCACCATGTGGGCACATATATGGATGTAGCCAACTTGTCAGAAGGGATCAAGGATCCTAGTCACAAGGATATTAGCCTAAAAGATCCAAGAATCATGCTACCTGCAATTGGTCTCATCCCTCTTGACTACCTTTTGTCTCTTCTCATGAGTGTCGTGCTCCCGATTGGCCAGATTCTAGCAAGTTTCCTCACTTGGATCTATTTATTTCTCCTATTCATGCTTAGTAACCTATAAATGAAGATCAAGAGGAAGAAGGTTCTCTCATTGATTCGGAATCAATTGATGATGGTTTCATCTTTGCTAATGTATGGGGTAAATTAGATGATTGTGATCTCCCTCCATATGGTGTTGCTCTCATTGCTTTATGACTTTGTTATTTTTTTATGTTTGGGCTTGGTACTGCTTAGGATTTTTCTCATCTTTTTATTTTGACTTGGGTCCCACTTAGAATTTGAGGGTGTGTCATCTACCACCCACTCTTTTTTGTGAATAGTGTATTATTCTCTTTTTAGTTTTTAAAAAGTAATTAAACCATTACTCATCAGAAAAAAATTACTAGTATATATATCTTAAATGCATCTATCAGTCTTGAGTTATTTTATTTACTTAAGATTTTTTTTAGAATTATTTAATATTTATTTTATTTTATAGTTTTATTTAAGATTTTTAAAATATATGTTGGTTGTGTTTTGGTTTTATGTACATGATAATAACATGTGACTCCTTAATGTCATTTCATATTGTTCTTATGTGTAAATGGAGAATTATGATATAGAATTTTTATAAGTGCCCATGGGATTTTAAATGTGGCCACACCATCCTTTTAATATATGAGCTAAATAGTGTATGAGAATACAAAAGGTCATGGAAGAGAAAAGAATAAAATTTTATTTATCATGGGTGGTGTTGGAACCTAAATTTTCATATCAATTTTTCTAGAAAATTTTAGGTTTCCATCTGAAAAAATTAGTTACAACACTCAGGAATGTACCTGTATAATCTGCCACAGTGACTTACTTTGAGAAATCTTTGAAAAATATAGTCAGTTTTAGGTAAAGATCAACAATTGATTTAACAATACCCCACATATTGAGGTGTTTAGATTGATTTACATAGCAAATTACATGGGCTTATATAACATGGCTGAAGTGATCTTGAGGATGAAACCTAGACACATAACTGGGCTTTGTTGGAATTAGACAACTGAAAGGGGGGGTGAATCAGTTGTCCGACAATTAAAACTTTTCTGTCTTTAACCTTCTTTAATATCTTACTATTAGATTAGTGATGTAAACATTCGAGCAAAGATCAACAACATAAGAGCAGAAACATAATCAACACACTTGACACCAAGATTTTGACAAGGAAACCCGGTTAAGGGAAAAACATGGTCGGGGTTAACCCACAAAATGGATACCCTATTAAAAGTACTTAATAAAATAGAAGGCACATGCCTTCGAGTGCACTACCCAGAGCTCACTGCTCAAAAGAGAGGCTCACTGCCTACAGAATTTATTTAGAAAGAATTAACTGAGAAATAACATCTACTTCATGCCTAATTCAGTTTCAATGAATGCTTAAGAACTTTTTCTTTTCCCCAAACTCTTCTTCACACTCTATACTACTCTCACTCCTTTTCTTCTCTTCTCTGCTCCTGGTCCTTTCTTTGGATTTTATCTGTTTTGGACAAGGATGATTTTCAACACATCTTCAACAAGTATTTATATACTTCATCAACCTTGGAATGATCAACAAGGTCAGCTAAACTTAACTCAGATCATCACACTATTAGCCAAACACAACTGAGATTTGAATCTACTTCTACAACCACTCCACACTTATAAAAATGTTTTTAAGGCATCTGCAACAGGCTAGGAACATTTGGTTGGCCAAGACTGGGAAGAACATCAACCTCAAAGAAGAAATCTTCAATCAACAAGCTCAAACTTCAATGCAGACCCCTAACATAGTAGCCATACGATCCAGAGACCTTCACAAACAAATTAAATTCACCAGTAACATCCATTCTAAACCAAACTACCAGAAACATTTGAATCTTCCTCTAGAACCTCAAGAACACTCTCTACCTAACTATCAGATTGGAAGGATAGCTTGCGGACCTCCAAACCATGAACCACTGATGTTGATGATACACATTGACTTCCCAAACATGCCTTCAGATCTGCAGATCATAAGTTTATATTTCTGGAGCAATCCGGACCTCTTTCCTATCACTCTATCTTTCCTAAGTATTACAGGAACCAGCTCTACTCAGATGGCCATAGCTTCTTCAAATCTTCATGCGAACTTCTCAATTCTTAACTGGAGCAACCTCTAACAATCCTATACATAGTCACATGATCCGCATGCATTGATTGTCTTTAATTTTCTCAATATCCTCAACAATCCGGTCTTCTATACAGACAACAATAGGATACAGTTGACACCAATGGCAACAAAGATATGTTGACATCAATGACAACACCATTTAGGCAAATATTTGCAACAATCTCCCCCTTTGTCATTGATGGCAACATATGATGTGAAAAACTAAATTCAACCATCAAGACAAGAACTTCTCCCCTTCCTCTTATCACACCTACAACTACTTTCTTTACTGCTCCCCTTTCATTAGCAACTAGTTTTTCACATGACTTCTCTCCCCCTTTGACATCAATGGCAAAGGGCACATATTTTCTATCTTTTCTCCCTTTTACTTCAGACTGATCCCAAAATTTGCATATTGACTACTCCCCCTTTGAGTAGTACCTTCTTAACATCAATCTAGATCACAAGATATGAGTGTGAATTCCACCAGACTGATGCACCTTAGTGCATCTTAGTTCTACTCAGGAGGGGTAATAACCCCTAACTTCTCCCTGAGATACTCAAAAGTATCCTTGGGAAGAGGCTTAGTGAAGATTTCTGCAATCTAGTCTTTGGAAGGCACAAACTCCAGCTTGACTTTATTCTCATTTACTTTCTCTCTCAAGAAATGAAACTTAATAGATATATGCTTTGTCTTTGAATGCAATACTAGATTCTTTGAGATGCTTATTGCACTAGAATTATCACAAAAAATTGTGACTGGCTCCTTAAACACAATTCTGATGTCTTTCAACATTTGCTTCATCCACAAAACCTGAGTGCAATTATTTGCTGCTACTATGTACTTTGCTTCTGCAGTAGACAGATATTTCCTCTTGCTTTTTTTCTTATCCAAGAGACCAATCTTCTCCCCAAGAAGAATGCACCACCACTAGTACTTTTGTTGTCATCCACATTTCTTGCCCAATCAACATATGTATATGCATGAAGAGTGAATTTATTGTCCTTTGGATACCACAATCCATAATCAATTGTCCCCTTGAGATATCTAAAAATTCTTTTTACTGCCATAACATGGGATTCTTTTGGATCAACTTGAAATCTGGCAACAAGTCCAATTGCATTCATGATGTCAAGTATGGTCTGGGTTAGATAAAGCAAACCTCCAATCATTGATCTATATTTTTTCTGATTTGCCTTGGGAGAGTCATCATCTTTGCTTAGCTTGCATCTGGTTATCATAGGTGTACCTACTGGCTTTGAGTCTTCCATTCCAAACTTCTTTAGCAATTCTTTTACATACTTGGACTAAGATATGAAGATACCTTTATCTGATTGAATAATTTGCAGACCTAGGAAGAAATTCATCTCACCAAACATTGACATTTCAAACTCACTTTTCATCTGATCAGCAAATGCTTTACACATGCATTCATTTCCACCAAAAATGATATCATCAACAAAGACTTCAACAATTAGAATGTCCTCATGATCAATCTTGAAGTAGAGATTACTATCAGCAGTACCTTTACTAAATCCTAGCTTAAGCAAATGCTTATCCAATCTGGCATACTAGGCTCTCAGAGCTTGCTTGAGTCCATACAAGGATTTTCTCAATCTACAAACCATATCTCCCTGATCCGACAACTGAAATCCTTCCGGTTGCTCAATGTAGACTTCTTCCTCCAAATCTCCATTTAGAAATGCTGATTTTACATCCATTTGATATACTTTAAAATCTTTGAAGGCAGCAAATGCAAGAAAACATCTAACTGCCTCTATCCTTGCCACCGGAGCAAAAGTTTCTTCAAAATCAATTCCTTCCACTTGAGAGTAGCCTTTACATACCAACCTTGCCTTATTCCTTACAACCTCGCCATCTTCATTCAGTTTATTCCGGAAGACCCATTTGGTTCCAATAACATTTTTGTCCTCAGGTCTAGGAACTAGATCTCATGTGTGATTCTTTTCAATTTGCATTAGTTCCTCTTCCATTGCTTTGACCCAATTTTCATCATTGCAAGCTTCACTTACTAATTTAGGTTCAATCCTTGAAATCAAACAAATCTCTTCTTGAACTTCAGACATTTTTCTCCTAGTTTGAACACCTTTACTCTTATCTCCTATGATCTGATCTTTAGGATGATTTAACCTTACATACCTGGGAGTTTTGAAGATTGTTTGACCTTCTGTTTCTTGAACTTGTTCCTCATCATCTGTGTTAACCTCTAGAGTTACCGGTTCAAACTGAATCTGAGTCTAAACTTGAACTTGCCTTCCTTGATTTTGACTTTCATCTTGATCATCGGAATCATATCTAGAGTACCTGGAATGTCCTTTTTTGCTTTCATCAACTTTAACATTCGCACTTTCAACAATCTTCTTCAATCTTTTATTGATGTAGTGCCCCTTCATTCTCACCTTGGATCAGCAGGTGGTCGGGCTAAGGAGCATGAAGATGAAGGTAAGATACTCGGAATACTTAGGGTATGTTAGACATGTTGATGGTAGGTTAATCATTTTGATGTAGTTAATGGCACTCATTGATGTTTAATATGATGACATTATTGATACTTTATGATTAGTACATTATGCTTATGTTGTGATCAGGGATGGATTAATCGATTATGTAGATTTGTTTTACTATGTCAATTATGTGACTATGTGAATGTGTTAGCTGGTTGTTTAGTTACTAATAAACTTGTTTAATGTGGATATTTGTGATGTGTTTTGTTAGGGGACAATGTAGTATTACTCATAATGAGCACCCTACTATGCTGTGATTCCCTATCATAGTGTGTTTGATTATATATATATATATATATATATATATATATATATATATATATATATATATGTTTGTATATAACACTTTGGTTTGTCGCAGGGTTGCATGGCGGGGCACTATATTTGGTATCAAAGCCTAGGTTGCAACACTGAGACCTCTGGATTGTTGTTGTTATTCTAGGTTAAGTGATTTTCTCTTTGTGGTGTGTTGGTGATGGTACCTTTCACCTATGTGCATTAGTATGACATTATAAGATTGATAAGTTTATAGACTTGTCCTTTGATTATGTCTTGTTTACTTATGTGTCTATGTGTTCTCTCTTCCTCTTCTTTGATAATGTGATGATATATTTGACAATATGTCTTCCTTGAATGTTAGTGCTTGTTGTTTTGTTGAGGCTTTGAGTTTCTCTTGTGGTCACTAGTACATTATAAGAAAGAAGCATGGTTACTATTAGTGCATGTAATTAAGTATTGGAATAATTTAATCATTTAGTGAGTCATGTGGTTATGTGATGTTGTCATGTGTGGGGTATCTTAATGTGGTTGTTGATAACCTGATATCTATTTCCTAGTTGGTCATGACCACATGTGGAAGATCTATTGTAGTTTATGAAAGTTATCATTGTATATGCCCGTGTAAGAACTATGTGTAGGAGATCAAATGGGAGCTTGTGTTGGGCCTATGAGATCATGAATGTGATAATGTAAGTCAATTATAGTTTTGAATTATTCCTGTGTGTGATATCATACATTCCCTTTATATCTTCTTGCATAAGGAAGCAATTTCATATTTCCATAGTTTAGTAAAAATAAATTGTATTGCATTAAAGATAGAAGTTGTTCAAGTAAATAAGTAGCAATTGTGTTGCCTTAAATCCTTGTATAGAAGTTGTTTAGATAAGAGGATGTAGTTAGCTTAATTGTTTGAGTGTTGGTGTACATTCTCTAACACATTCTAGACATTGTGTCCTTGAGTGTTGTGTAGCAGATACTCCCTTTTTGTGGCTAAAATTAGTCACATCGTGATGTGAATTTGTTTTGTAATTTGGTTGTTTTGAAAATTTTGACAGTTGTTTCATGTGTTGTAGGGGATTAACAGTGAGTTTTCTTTCTTTGAATCTTCTTATGACAATAATGGTCACCAAAACTCTTTTCTTTATACTTGATTATTGCTGAAAATTGCCGGCATTTTGTGACTTAAGATTGAATTTGATTATTTTCCCAATTGGGTTCGCATTTATTTTTAAATTTTCTATGGTGGCTATTTTAAATGTTTGGTTCTGTTGGCCCCGATTTGTGTTAAGTGTTGTTTCTATCTTGTTCATGTCAAACCTCTAATAGTATGTTCAAGGGAGGACTCCATGGAGAATTGTACTATGTATGTTAGTAAATAGTCGAAAGCATAGTGGAAATAAGATATGAGAAGTATTTTTCCTTGAGTATATGTGAATGCAATTCTCTAAACTATATGAAACTTTCAAAATATGTGTGGTTAGATATAAGTAGATCACATGATAAGCCTTAAAGGTAAAGAATTAATGTTCTTCTTATTGCTATGGAACGACTGTGCCTATTTTATGAACAATTGCTTAATATGGATGCGTATGTAGGCAATAGAAACTTGCAATACTAATATGTTATGTTTCCACCCTAGTCTATGACTTCCAGGAGGAAGTCAAGTTTTAGGGGGGGAGGATATAGTGCCCCTCCATTCTCACCTTGGATGAGCAGGTGGTTGGGCTAAGGAGCATGAAGATGAAGGTAAGATACTCGGAATACTTAGGGTATGTTAGACATGTTGATGGCAGGTTAATCGTTTTGATGTAGTTGATGACACTCATTGATGTTTACTATGATGACAGTGTTGATACTTTATGATTAGTACATTATGCTTATGTTGTGATCAAGGATGGATTAATTGATTATGTAGATTTGTGTTACTATGTCAATTATGTGACTATCTGAATATGTGTTATTTGGTTGTTTAGTTACTAATAAACTTGTTTAATGTAGATATTTGTGATGTGTTTTGTGAGGGGACAGTGTAGTATTACTCATAATGATAACCCTACTATGTTGTGATCCCTGTCACAGTGTGTTTGATTATATATATATGTTTGTATACAACACTTTGGTTTGTCACAAGGTTGCATGGTGGGGCATTACAATTGAAGCACTAGTAGGCCTTACTTTGAGTTGAGTATCCCAAAAATATTCCTTCATCACTCCTTGCCTCAAACTTACCTAAATCCTCATCTCTTTTGATATAACATTTACTACCAAAGACTCTGAAGTATCTCATAGAAGGAGGATGACCAAACCAAAGTTCATAAGGAGTCTTACCAGAATTTCCTTTAATCTATACCTGGTTAAGAGTGTAGGCAGCAGTACTCATGGCTTCTCTCCAATTAACTTGAGGAACATTTATTTCCATCATCATGGTTTTGGAAGCTTCTTGAATGGTCTAGTTCTTTCTTTCCATAACTCCATTTTGTTGAGTCCTAAGAGCAGATAACTATCTTTTTATTCCATGCTTTTCACAGAAAGCATCAAACTCACCAGAGGTAAATTCTCCACCTCTGTTAGATCTCAAACACTTTAATTTCCCACCAATCCCATTTTCAACCATCATCTTGAACACCTTAAACTTGTCAAGGGCTTCTGATTTTTCTCTCAAAAAAGTTACCCACATCATCTAGGAGTAATCATCAATTAGCAACATGAAATATCTATCTCCTTGCACACTCCTAATTCTAGCAGGACCACAACGATCGGTATGTACCAGTTCCAATCTCTCACTTGAACCTTATTCCTTACTCTTGAATGAAATTTTGTTCTCTTTGCCCAGTTGACATTTTCTACATATGTTATTAGGTTTCACAAGTCTTGGAAGATCTCTTACATCTTGAGTGGAACTTATTTTGACAATGTTGTCAAAATTCACATGACACATCGTCTTATGCCATAGCCAACTTTGATCTATCTTAGCAATCAAAAAACTTTTCCCAAAACTACTTAGGTGAAAGATGTTACCTCTGGTTTGAGTACCAGATGCAATTTCAGTTCTGGAGCTTTCCAAGATTCTGCATTTTCCATTCTTGAACTGAAGATCATAGCCCTTGTCAACCAACTATCCAACACTAAGAAGATTATGTTTTAGTCCTTCCACATACAAAACATCATTGGTGATGTTCTTGCCATCAAAGGAGATGGATCCTCTACCACGGATTCTACCAGTTGAGTTGTCTCCAAATTTCACAAGTCCTCCTTCATAGTTTTCAAAATTCACAAACTTACTCTTGTCACCAGTCATATGATGAGAACATCGACTATCAATCACGCATTCATTCTTTTCAATAACTTGAGCAGCCAAGGCACTTTCCACATTTTCACAGCTAGCAGATTCAGTAGACATTGGATCTTCTTCTTTGATAGAAATAAACACCCAATCATTTTCAAAGGAGCCTCCATGATCAAATTCATCATCTGTTACCCCTTCTTCTCCATTTTCTTGGACATAGTAATATTTCTTCTGACCTTTATACTAGTTAGGGTTTGGTTTTAAAAACCTTTCCAGACATCTTGAGGAAAAATGACCAATCTTATTACAAGAAAAACATTTGAGTGGTAATTTTCCTTCATACTTACTGGATCCTCTTGGCATTCTTTTGGCAATAAGAGCTTCAAGATCAGCTATTTCTATTTCAACATCTTCAAGATCCTTTCTTGTCTTCACAAATCTATTTGATCTTGCAGAAGAGCTTTCACCCAGATCATATCTTTGTTTTCCATACACACTGGCCTTAAATGTAGATTCAGACTTGGGAAGAGAATCACCAAACTCACTTAATTCTAAAGCTGAAATTTTACCAACCAGATGATCTCTTGTAACCTTTGAGACTGTCCTGATTTCTTCTATAGCTGCAACCTTATGTTTGTATGAATCTGGTAAAGATCTGAGCACTTTTGATACAATTTCTTATTTTTCCAAAGTTCCACCAGCACACCTGATGCCACACACGAGTTCATTTATCTTTTGCATGTAGATTGTGATGTTTTCGTCTTTGTTCATCCTCATAGTTTCAAATTTTCTTCTCAAACCTTGCAGTTTTGCACATTTGACATATTTATCACCTTCATACAAATACTCCAACTTTTTCTAGATTTCATAAGAAGTTTTTAGACCAAAGACATTTGTCATTTCTAAATCAGTCAGGGCACTCAACAAGGCTTCTTTAGCTTGAAGATTATTTTCAGCATCTTTGATTTGATCAGGAGTTGAAGGTCCTTTCTCCAGAGGTTTATACTCAACATTGGTTATTGCCCAATAGGCATTGCCCATGCATTGCAAATGGAACTCCATGCAATTTTTCCAAATAGAATAATTTGTTCCATCAAATCTTGGATTATCCTTCTTGTAGGTCAACATCTTGGATCTCCTTAAGCAGTTAGGCTTTTATAAGAGGATATAGCTCTAATACTAATTGTTGGAATCATACAACTAAGAGGGGGGGCGAATCAATTGTCCCACAATTAAAACCTTTCTTCCTTTAACCTTCTTTAATATCTTACTATTAGATTAGTGATGTAAACATTAAAGCAAAGATCAACAACATAAGAGCAGAAACATAATCAACACACTTGACACCAAGATTTTGACAAGGAAACCTGGTTAAGGGAAAAACACGGTGGGGGTTAACCCACAAAATGCATACCCTATTAAAAGTACTTAATAAAATAGAAGGCACATGCCTTCGAGTGCACTACCCAGAGCTCACTGCTCAAAAGAGAGGCTCACTGCCTACATAATTTATTTAGAAAGAATTAACTAAGAAATAGCATCTACTTCATGCCTAATTGAGTTTCAATGAATGCTCAAGAACTTTTGCTTTGCCCCAAACTCTTCTTCACACTCTATACTGCTCTCACTCCTTTTCTTCTCTACTCTGCTCCTAATCCTTTCTTTAGATTTTATCTGTTTTGTATAAGGATGATTTTCAACACCTCTTCAACAAGTATTTATATACTTCATCAACCTTGGAATGATCAACAAGGTCGGCTAAACTTAACGTGGATCATCACACTGTCGTCCAAACATAACTGAGACTTGAATCTGCTTCTACAACCACTCCACAGTTCATAAAAATGTTTTTAAGGCATCTGCAACAGGCTAGGAACATCCAGTCAGCCAAGATTGGGAAGAACATCAACCTCAAAGAAGAAATCTTCAATCAATAAGCTCAAACTTCAATGCGGACCTCTAACATAGTAGCCATATGATCTAGAGACCTTCACAAGCAAATTGAACTCACTAGTAACATCCATTCTAAACCAAAGTACCATAAACATTTGACGCTTCCTCCGGAACCTCAAGAACACTCGCTGCCATGACTGTTAGACTAGAAGGATAGATTGTGGACCTCTAAACCACGAGCCACTGATGTTGATGATACAAGTTGACTTCCCAAACATGTATTCAGATCTGCAGATCATAAGTTTATATTTTTGGAGCAATTCGGACCTCTTTGCTATCACTCTGTCTTTCCTGAGTATTGCAGGAACCAGTTCTATTTAGATGGCCATAGATTCTTCAAATCTTCATGTGAACTTCTCAATTCTTAATTGGAGCAACCTCTGACAATCCTATACATAGCCACATGATTCGCATGCATTTATTGTCTTTAATTTTATCAATATCCTCAACAATCTGGTCTTCTATATAGACAGCAATAGGATACAGTTGACACCAATGGCAACAAAGATATGTTGACATCAATGACAACACCATTTAGGCACATATTTGCAACAGGCTTCATAACATCTGCACTTCCAAGAAGGGCTTGAGTGATCCTATTTTACAAAGTCTCAATGATTTAGTACAAAAGGGGACCTTTCTGCATCCTATTGATAGGCATTCAGAGCAACTCCAATATTTACAAAATGATAATACATTGCACCAAGTAGCATTCAATAATTATGAATATATGAATAGAGATAATTATGAACTTGTTGCAGAGGAAATACATTTTCACATTCCATGATAAACAAATTTCTCAGATTGATACTGAAATTGAGAGGTCTTGGAATGCCTCATATTATGCATCAGGCTCACAACTTTCTCAGCATGGGCATTAGAAATTGTGGTGCACTCAATTTAGTATGATGCGCAATATAAGACATGGTATGATGTTCCTGGACATGCAACTTATGACTTTGAAGAAATAGTTGTGGAATATATATATTGGATAATACTGTGCATATTCCACTCTCCAATTGCAATCACAAATACCACTATCATCCAATACGCATCTCAATCTCATAACATTGCATGGAGAGAGAGTCAGTTGAAGGAGGCACTGTAGTATTTTCTCAAGAAAACACAAAAAGTCCACTCTTTCATCACTCACAGCATTCGGGAAACATGTACATCCTCACGATCTAGCCACACTGTTACACTGAATGCGACAAATAGGTCTCCAACCTGATTGTCCCACACCTACCAGTGCACTAGAATGATATCTAACAAAGTAAATGATGAGGCACAAGAAATATCTCAGCATTTGAACGAATAGAAGGAGGCTACGAATGTGATCAGTCTTGGGCTTTGGTGTATTGTGAGGAATCCATCTATGAGACCCAGTGTGAATAGATTAGGTATTAATGGAATTGTTGAACAGGTTGTGAGAAACCCTGAGCTAATAGTAATGAATCCACCCCTAACTCATGTCATAGTATACATATATGAGAAACGTAGCACATGGAGTTGGTATTCGATTTCATCATAATTCAGCCTTATGGAAAGAAATCATTATTGGTGACTAAAATATACTACAGCTTCTCCAAACTCCAACTATGATTATAAAATTACATTACTATCTGTCACAATCTCACAGTATTATATAGAGTGAGCCAGTTGAAGGATGTGTGGCACACAATTATTGCAAACCTGTATTCTCAAGAACCTGCTTACACAAAGAGAAAGTCTACTCTTTCATTTCTCACAGATGAAAGAATGATAGAGTGTATCATGGAGTATGATCATTATAGCATGATATACACATCCTCACGAGGTGGCTACAAACATGTCTTCAACTAGATCAGTTTGTATTTACCAGTATCCTCTACGCATGGGGACTCTTACTCTCTCTGAGTTCTTCACCATTTATTTCAAAAAGGTGGTAGAGATCCAAACAATGGAGGAGATCCATGAAGGTTTGTTCAATAGGTTTAGCAAAGTAGTAGCAGTATTGTCAGCCAATAAGTAGGCTCGTTGGCCAAGTGTAAATGAAGGAGAAACTCTAACATGAGAAAGCCCAAAACAGAAGTATGCATCGAGAAGAGATATACATGATTGAGAAAGGCTTCTGAGATCTCTCTAATAGCATAAGTCACTCCGATAACCAGAACCACGAGGGATTCAGTGAGGGTCTTGCCAATCAATATGTATAACAAAGAATGCATATCAGAAAGACATACTATCATAACAAGCTCCTTGGATCTCTCTGACTATATAAATTCCCCCGATAATGAAGATCATAAAAGTTCGGCGAGAGTCTTACTGATATGTTCTATCAAGATGAATGATAAAAGAAATACATCAAAGAAAGATATGTAATCGGAGTGAACTCACGAGATCCTTCCAATTGTGCAATTCACTCTGATGGTAGAGGTTGAGGAGATACTTCAGGAAGAGCCTTGCGGACGAATGAAAGCATAAGTAAAAACACACCAAAAAGACCAAAAGCATGGGAATGTCGCGGTGATCTCACAGCAATGGATTAGGTTATGCCGATGGTGATATGATGAGAACTTCCAATGAGACATCGAGTAAACTTTTCAAATCTCTCCCTGAAATACTAACTAAGAGCGAGAAACAATTGCATTGAAGAGAATATGGAAATGTCTTTTCGATGGAATGAGATTGCAAGTGAAACATTTCACTCAAGAGTCACAAACCTAAAGCTGCAAAGATAAAAATTTAAAATATTTAATTTGCCAAAGGCAACTACTTAAATATTTTATTTTTCACCAAGAGATAATCGAAGAGTTGCAATATGTGAATATATGAAGGGACATAACCCTAAAGTTAAAAGGTATTTATCAGAGAATCAAAAATTAGGATCATCATCAGTAGGAGGTAGGTTAGAAAATCATCACCACTAGAAGACAGATTGCATCCATCCGCCCATCTATTCCATATCAAAAAATGTTATAATACATATTATTTGAAGCAATATTATGGAGCACAAAATTCTTAAATGGTGATCTATTTCAGTGTTCACTTGTTGTGTTGATATTCATGCTTATATGCTACTGTGTTGTCTCTAGAGTGGTTTTCTCATGTTATTTAAATTATTATATTAAGGATATATTTAATTTATCTGGTCACATTTGCTAATTCAGTGTGTTCCAATTGATTGGTTTCTACAAGAAGTTGATTTAATTCCTTTCAAGTTGTTAAGTTCATTGGTCTATGCCAAGAGTTAAAACGCTTTCAACAAAACAATTATGTTTAGGTTTCCTTCTTGCTATAATTAAAACTTCCTTTCAGTTGTTCACAGTAATATGGGAGAATGTCACTGGGATTATTAAGAAGAGTATAGTAACTTACAAACCTGCACTTTTGCATAAGGTGCAAACATTTCATGTGCTCAACAGGATAGAGTTAAGCTACTAAATAGACCTACCTATCTTACACATCTGTATCCATACCCATCATTCATCATTGACTCCATTCACCTAATAGATTAGACACTAATCAACTTTAGAATACTTCACACAAATTCAATCCAAACTTTGACAATTTAAACACTCTCTTTAGGAATTAGAAAGCAAGCTATGCAATTTTCTCACACCTACGTGCCATAGTGAGTAAAATTGCCTCGATTAGAATCCATTTATATTTCCAAATCTGCCTTATTGATTAGGTACACCCACCTAGGTCTGGCAGTGCCAAAAGAGTAGGGGGTTTTTAGTTGCATAAACCCTGTCTTGTTGACCAAAAATGTATCAAGAGACTGGCACCCTCTTGTGGTCTAAAAACCTACATTTTTGAGAACCAACAGGTGGAATGAAAGTTTTATTGTTAATGGATATGGAAAAGGTTTTGTAGTGGGAATAATTTGCAAAAGAGCTTGAATCTGCAAGGAATATTCTTTATGGGAAAATAGATATTTGTTCACAAGTAAAGTTTTTATAGAGATATTGAAAGGGCCATTTTTACTATTGGATTTTTCATCACGGAGGGGGAGAAAATTATCATGTGTTGTTGGGTAAAATTTTTGGCAAGAAATGTAAATAATTTTCTAGAACAAGGTATTTGGAGAAAAAATGTTAGGAAAACACCATGCATGCACCTCTAGTACTGTAAGATTTACTAAACAAAATCTTAATACAAGTGCAAACAAACTACGCCCATAAAACAAAAATAGAACATAGATTCATTTCCAACATTAACCTTTAAAGGAAAGAAATGCAAATCTTAGATCTATGGAAATTTCACCATTATAACATCACCTAGATTAACACTTTAGAAACAGTAATGAGATAAGTAAATAATAAGCATATATAGAAAATAAGATGCATTGATATACATGGGGAAAACCCTTTTGGGTTAGAAAAGTAATGATCAAATCCTTGAAGGAGGACAAGGTACATGATTCCATAGATAATGTGATCCCATCATTATAATAAAATGTCATGAGTGAATCAAGAACAAAAGTATCACACATCACAAATCATATAAATGCATCAAAATTTGTAATAGAATCATGAATAGTACTCAAAGATAATGGACCATGAGAGTCCATGATGAAGAGATGTAACAATCAATATTAATCCAAGGGTAGTTAGATTAGGTTTCACAAGATTATGTTAAAAAGCCCCAAAATCCTAATAGAAGTGAATAAGTGGTACAAGGTAAAGGATAATATAAATCAAAAATCAATCAATAATCAAATATGGAAATAAACCCTAAAGTAGCCAACAATCAATGGTGGGATGGATAACACTTGTCACTCAATGGAGCTCAATCCCTAGAATAAGGATATAACTATGAAGCATAAATGTGAAAGGGGAAATTAAATAATGATCATATCTAAAAATGAGGTATATCAAACAAAAAGTATATATCTAAAAACCCTCATTTGAAAGAAGAAGAAACTCTAAGGGAAAACCCTAGGTAACACTTGTAATAAAATTGTGAGGTTCAACAAAAATGTAAAGAAATAAAATACTTTACATAAATAACCTAGGTTAATTAAATAAATTCAAATAATGAAGAACAATTAAGCTATATTAACAAGAGTTGGGTTGATAAAAATGCAATTTATATTCATAAGTTAAATGAAGAGGAAAGATGTACTTAGCTTTGGAAACAATGATGAAGAAACACTGTTGATTTTAGACTAGAATTATTCGCCATAGATACATAAATTCATGCTCTTGATCTAGAAATGTCTTATACTTTATACAAGCTTATAATTGCTAGTGGTTCATATTTAAATCCCTTGGGTTTGAACCCAAGCATTGTGGCCTTGAATTGATAGGCATGAATAAACTTGGATATGTAGGAATGAACTAGTAGATTGTGTGTAGTAATCATATCATATTCACCTTCCCTATGTTTAAATCTATCAAGGTAGTGTTTACAGACACCTTAGAGGAGACTTCCATATCACTAGGGTCAAGTTCTTTTAGGTCAACCCCTTAGATGGACCAACTTTACAACTTTAAGCAAATGACCATAGATAACATACACAAACATGTAGGTGGCCTATACAATTTTAATGTAGATTATGTTTCTTTCTCCCTTAGAAAACAAAGTGTGCTTGAAATATTTCTCCTTGAAAACCCCCGATGAATTAATTACACATGTTTGAATGTCCTTAACTATGAATGCATAGTAACAATTCACAAAAACATGTGTTAAGTCAACTCTCAATCACTAGTGAAAATGGGTTGGAAAGTTGGAATTTAAATGTGAAGTTTTAAATTTTAAGTTCAATCTCATGTGTGGCATAGAAGTGAACTAGGTAGGGAAAATTATAAAATTGAGGAAAGGAGTGAATGCAAAGATGAAAGGAAATTTGTAAACAATTTTCTACTTAATCCTAAGAGGAGAGAGTTACACGTTATCTAATCTAAGTATAGAAGATAGAAGAAGAAGAAGAAGAAAAATAGAAAAAATACACAAGAGTAACACCAATATACCATATAAAAATCTTTCAAAAGGAAAACTTAGCCTCCAAAGCATTGAAACTAATGTATTATCAATAGCTACAAGTTATGATACAATATCAAGATTTGAGCTTCATTGGAGATCAACACTCTTGATCCTGGCGGAATTCTAGTAGCATAACATTATAAAAACATCGATATCAAATCTCCATCCCAAGCCCTCTGCAAGGCCTCACCTTACCTGTGGCTATTGTGACACTCTTGCCCATTGTGGTGGAACCTAATTTTTTAGCTAGCAGAATTATTTGATGAAACCTATGACCTTGGTTCTAGTATGGTGTTGATATAATCAACCTTGGAGAACCCCTTTGGATAACTCTCTAGATTTTGTGTTGTAAATGTGTGTACTCATGATATTAATTGAATGTTGTTCCTAGACTTCCTTATATTAGGAGAGATTATGTTTTTGATATTGATAAGAGACAAACAAGGGTGTCGATCCCTCATACAAAACAACCCAAAGGACATACCAAAAAGGCTCGAAAAGCCAGAAATAGAACATTAACCCACCATAGATAGTGGACAAACAACAGATAAACAAGACACCAAACCACAAAAATAGCACAAACTAGAAACCACCCAAGAGACTAGTTAGAAAGTTGTTCCCAATCTTCTGTGAGGAAGGTGTACATATCTTCATAATCTTTTACTTTCTCCTTCCTGATACCATGCTTTTTCAACTCCAAGTCTTGAATCACAGCCAAAGTAGTGGTTGAACGGTGCATTACCTTAGTAGTGAAGTGAGCAAGGACCTTGAAGTTCTTTTCTAGCTCCGTCAGCCTTGCTTTCATAACATCAAGATCCATAGCATCCTGGGAACTAAAATCTCCTTTGTTGGCTTCTGCATGCTCTTCAATTGAATTGTCTAGTGTCTCTAAGTCTGAACAAGGAAGGTTCATTTCAGGGAACAAGCTTGGCCTGTCATCAGTAATAAGATATTCATCTTTAGAGACTTTAGTCACCTCTATTTTATGAACATTCTTCTGGTTGTCTTCAGCCTCATCGTTTTGATCAGAATCACTAGAAAAAACCATCTCCTTGATAGAAGAAGTGGGTTTACCAACTAATCTGCTAGACCTTCTAGCAGTAGGTTTCCTAATCAACTTCTCCCGAGGAGTTCCAAAATCCTCATTCTTAGTATCATCACTACCAACATCATCCTCTGTAGACTTAGCCATCTCATGCCCCTTCCCCATTTTATCCCCCTCCTTATTAAGCAATTTGCCAACATCGACAAATCTATATTTTTCCTCTTTATAATCCACAACCCTTTTCTAGCTTTTATATCTAGGACTACCAAAAGCTTCCAATTTTTTGTTAGGGACCATCTTAGCAGAAACATGTTTACCAAGGAAATCTTTAAGAGCAACCAAGTTGTCAGAAGCTTCATGGGTAGGAGGGGCTTTGGTAGACTTTAGGGATTTAGCAAGACTTTGCTTAATGCTGACCTTTTTCTTTGTTGCAAAAGCCCTAGCATCAACCACAACCACATTCTCTAAGGGAGTATTTGGTGTGACCTCCCTAATCACAACCCCATGTAAAGGATTACATCTACCAGATGGAGGAGAGCTCACAGAAGGGCTATCAACCTGTTTAATATGAAAAGGGGGAAAATGGTAATTTCAAGGGTTTATGTTAAATCATCCTTTCACATCAACATTAAAGGACATTTAATCAAGTAGAAGACTCTACTACAGATTTCATGTTACTTGGAATAGAAGGGAAATTTCGAATTGTATCAATTTGTTGTTCGATTAAGTCCAATTATGCTTGAAACCCTAATTCAATGAAATCATAAACAAACGGACAAATAACAAAAAATGCTCGCACACAGATATATCAAATGATAATCAAATGCATACCAAATTTTCAAGTTCAGTGTTCTAAAATGTCGGGGACTAATGAGCAAGTGCAGATGTCTGCAACTTGATTCTGTTGTTCTAGAGATTTTACTGTTGCGGGATCTAGAGGACTAATGAGCAAGCGCCCTAGTCTAGGTCTTTCTTTTCTACTTTCCTCTGCACTTCTGATGGTCTGTACTGCTCCCCTACAACTTCACTTCTTTCACTTCTATAACCTGTAACCTGTAATCACATAAAAGAGGGTTGGGGATTGTGGTGTTTATAGGCTTGCCTCGATCAAGCTTCGAAGAGACATTCAAGTCTTTCGAACACCATTTTCAGATAAAGAGTGCATATCCCTACAAGATAGAGGCAAAATCCAAATGATAAATGATTGAAACACAAGTAGATGTCACCTTGTAGTGTAGATCTCATGGAAGAAAGATGCTCTTCATGCCATGAGGAGATGGAATCAAATCTGCAATCACAAACACAATAACAACACAAATATTATTATGCAACACAATGAATGCCTTAAATCACCTTAACATAAGCTCATAGATCAAAAATGCCATCTAGTTTACAAATGAATCACTAATCATGCTTATATATGCAACTAAACAGCTTCCCACCAAGAATTCGTAATTCAAACTTGAGGTGTCAGCCTGGGACCCAATAATGGTCACGTAACTGACACCCAAAAATAGTCCCTAACCTAAAATAGGGTAGGACTAGGGCATGAGCACCCAAGTCCTCCCCCCTATTTCAAGTAGGATTCATTTTAAGCACATCCCCTAAGTCCCATTTGCCATGAAACTTCAGGGTTTTCTCATCGGGAGTAACCATTAACATGCAATATGCTCTAAATGCATTCTAAAGGACCTAGGACCTAAACCTTAGAAGGGAAAAGCCCCCAAGGGGACATTTTCTGACATAACATTTAGCCCCCACTTTAATGTATGTATAAATGCAAGACCAATACATGCATTAAAGTAAGGTCAACAAACACAATAGACACGCCAAGCATGGTGAAGACACACCAAACATAATGAAGACAGTAACAGGCATGCGAAACATGGAGAGGACAGTTACAATCACATAAAACATGGAGAAGACATCATTGAAGACACACAAAACATAGTGAATATAGTGAATGCAGTGATTATTTTTTTCATTTTATCATATATAAAATGCAAATGCAAGTACAAGGAAAGTAAACACACAACCCAAATGCAGGAGGAGCTCATTGCCACCAGTCTTGAAATTGAATAAAGGGTAATAGACACGTAAAACAAATCTCAAAGTGTAGGAGGAGCTCATCACCACCAGTCTTGAAAATACAGTTGAGAAGAAACACGCCATACAAATCCCAAAGCATAGGAGGAGCTCATCGCCACCAGTCTTGAAACTATGCTTGGGAACAAACATGCCATACACACACACATGGAAGACACAAAGAAAACACAACAGACAAGTGATGGAAGGAACCTATTGCTAGGTTCGCAGCCATCTCAGGCACATTTACAGGCACACATCAATGATTGCGCTTCGCCACAACAATCACCGAAGACACGCTTAAGGGTTAGGATAGTCTCAGATCCACTCCTCGCCTACTCAGAGAACTTTTTGATAATTACAGGATTGTGTAATCTCCTTGAGAAATACACCATCCCCACCTCTGTAGAGGGCTTAAGATAAAAAAGGATGTATGCGATATTCCACCTCCTCAAAGGGCTTAAATGATTGCAATAGATTTCAAATTTCAAAAACACACTTTTCTAGCATCTAAATCAGACAACTTACCTTATATATGCCCCCACCTTAAGGTGGTTGATATCATGTACCGATATCAAGCACATTAAGGTAGGAAGAAAACACACAAGGGAACACGAGCTCTCACAAATCCCATGCCCCCAGAGGTGACATGTACTTTATGATCACCAAATGTTCCCACAAACACATTCCTGCAAGAAAAAGGTCAGGAATCTTTTCATAAGACAACCACCTCACATGATAAAAGAAATGCATGACAAATCATCACATCAAGAAGCCAAGGTTACACTACGGATTCAAAAACTAAGTATAACCATGGGGCTATACTGCAAGATCACATAATCGAATGTAAACAAGGTGAGATTCAAAGATAAACAAAGTGCACAGAGCAACTGTATTGTTATGGTTTGTTAGTGAGATAAGACAACATCAAAATATCACACAGATTTATTCTACTAGCCAAGCGTCCGGATAATATATATACCAACCCTGTCATCATGATGGACTAGGTCCATTCTTTGATTTCTTGTTGAAGGGACACTTGGTCCATATCAGTTATTATTTGTTTTCCGTCATCCGCCCGCTAGATAGAATCAATAGTGGAAGGTAAACAATAAATCCAGCAAGGAGAACAAGTGCCTTAGGAACAGTCACGTAGGAGGGTGCCCCCAAGTCACCAACTACAATGCTGTGTCCATAAGACACAACACACAATTATGAAAATAGAGGAGAAGAAATATAGAAGAATGGTCACAACAAAGGTGGTCTCCTAGTATCCTTGACCTTACATGAGAATCAAGGGTCATCCTAGGAGGCCTAAACAACACATAACACATCACAGGGGAACACAACACGGAGGTTAAGGGTAGAAATACATACCTGCAAAGACGACCAAGCTAGGGGTCATCATTGAATAGATCATCATCTTCCCAATCCCAAATGCTAGAGGAAACAGATGTGTAAGGTACCATAGCCCAAATTTTATTCTTGTCTTCAAGTTGTCCATTTTTTAAGTCTTCTTGGTTTGTTTCAATGTTTAGTGAGATGTTTTCTTTATCCACTTATATCATGCCAATCATGTCATCAAAATTAAGATAACCATTTACTGCTTCTATCCCTCTAATGATTTCATTGTAGTCACAAATAGGATGGTCTTCTAATGCGGGTGTTCTGTGAGAGATCTTTTCTCATCCACTAATGCTTCATCTTGGCCAGGGAGAGCATTGGAATGAAATAAAGGTAAAGTGTTGTTGCAATGTTCAGGTGTTGTATCATTACGAAATTTATCCATAGTCTTCTCATCTAGGGCTTTTGGACACTCAAAAGTTGGATGACTTATGGGATCATTATCATTATTATCATTGTCGGTCTCATCATCATATGTTGTAGCTATTAATTCCAAAATGTTAAGAGAACCTTCACATTAATAATTCATAGTGTGTTTTATTAATTCTTTTACTACCCAAGGGTATGTATTAATGAGAGACACGAAGTTGTCAAAATCAGCTACATAATCAAGGATTTCAAGTGAAAAGCACATAAATATATCCTTGGGATACATAGTTTGTATATAAGTAATGACATGAGGATTCATATTAAGAAATTTGTAGAGGTTCCCAAAGTTTGTGATGTACACATGTAAAGATTCCAAAGAGCAATGAAATGAAGATGCCATGTGTATATGTTTTCAAAGCAACGTAAGATCAGATTTCAAAATCTTTCCAAAAGTTATGCCAGAAAACAAGTGCAAAGTTGTATGTGAAAATGACCTAAAATGCTTGATTTTTCAACTTCTTTTTCAGTGTAAATATGTGAAAGAAGAGGTGTTGTAAATAAATTGATCAAGGGTAGAAAATAATATGTCTAATATCAGTCCAAAAAACCAACAATATCCTTCACAACACACCTTTGATGCAATCCTATAATGATGACAAGTCAAAACCTAATGAAAATACACAAAACATGCGATTTTTCACCAATTCTCCATGCAAAGGCCCAATGGAAAAGGTGTTGTGAGGAATTTGAGGAGGGATAGCAGATTATAAACCTGATAATAGCCCATTAGTCTAGAAAAATTCTTCACAACACGCCTATGATGGAATTTTAGAGAGACGATAAGGCCAAAACTAGTGAAAATACAAGGTTTTCAAACCCTAGACATGAAATTTTGCAAGGAAACCACTATGATGAAACATTTAAGTTAGAAATCAGTCCTAATGAGTGTTTTAAAACAGTAGTAAAATCTGAAACAAGATTTTGACTACAAACCCTAGCTAATGCAAAACTAGGTTTTTATGAAAAATGCACAAATTTAAGCAATTTTTTACAATTTAATCATGAAAATGCAATGTAAATGAATGATGAATGATGAATTTATGTATTTTAAATCAAATCTGATGATAATGATAGAAACTTAATGAAATCAAATGCCACTAATTCAAATTATTTTAAAATGCAAGCTAAAAATGCCAATTTTGTTTCAAATTTTCCAATATTTCAATTTTTTTTGTAATTTTTCAAATGCAATAAGATGAAAATTAAATGAATAAATGAAATGAATGTAAATCTGAAGTAAAACACTCAAAAAGGTGCAAAAATCCTTAAAACATGGGTTCACCAAAATGTTTAATATGAAAAGGGGGAAAATGGTAATTTCAAGGGTTTATGTTAAATCCTCCTTTCACATCAACATTCAAGGATATTCAATCGAGTAGAAGACTCTACTACAAATTTCCTGTCACTTGGAATAGAAGGGAAATTTAGAATTGTATCAATTTGTTTTTCTATTAATTCCAATTATGTTTGAAACCCTAATTCAATGAAATCGTAAACAAATGGACGAATAACAGAAAATGCTTGCACACAGAGATATCAAATGATAGTCAAATGCATACTAGATTTTGAAGTTTGGTGTTCGAAAATATGGGGGACTAATGAGCAGGTGCCTTAATCCAATGTACCAATTTCTTTTGGGATCTAGAAAGGATGTCTGCAACTTGATTATATTGTTCTAGAGATTTTACTGTTGCAGGATCCAGAGGACTAATGAGCGAGCGCCCTAGTCTAGGTCCCTATTTTCTTCTTTCCTTTGCACTTTTGATAGTCTACATTGATCCCCTACAACTTCACTTCTTTCACTTTCAAAACTTGTAACCTGGAATCACATAAAAGAGGGTTGGGGGTTGTGATGTTTAGAGGCTTGCCTCGGTCAAGCCTCGGAGAGACATTCAAGTCTTCCGAACACCGTTGCCAGATAAAGAGTACGTATCTCTGTGGGATAAAGGAAAAATCTAAATGATAAATGATTGAAACACAAGTAAATGCCACCTAGTAGTGTAGATCTCATGGAAGGAAGATGCTCTTCATGTCATGAGGAGATGGCATCAAATCTACAATCACAAACACAATAAAAACACAAATACTATTCTGTAACACAATGAATGCCTTGAATCACCTTAACATAAGATCATAGATCAAAAATTCCATCTAGTTTACAAATGAATCACTAATGATGCTTATATATGCAACTAAATGACTTCCTGCCAAGAAATTCATAATTCAAACTTAAGGTGTCCGCCTGGGACCTAATAACGGTCACATAACTGACACCCAAAAATAGGTCCTCACATAAAATAGGGCAGGACTAGGGCGTGAGTGCCCAAGTCCTCCCCCTATTTCAGGTAGGATTCATGTTAGCACATCCCCTAAGTCCCATTTGCCATGAAACTTCAAGGTTTTCTCATCAGGAGTAATCATTAACATGCAAGATGCTCTAAATGCATTCTAAAGGACCTGGGAGCTAAACCTTAGGAGGGAAAATCCCCCAAGGGGACATTTTCTGACATAACACAACCAAATTAGTAACTATGGGTTTGGGGGGTTGTAGAGAGCAAGGTGACAATTGTAGAGCCAAAAAATAAGCCCTTGATGCAGTGAGATTAAGGGCTTCTCGGGGTTATGAGCATGAATCTCTCTAACATATTTCACAGAGGCTTCAAGAGAGGAAAGGAGGTAAAATAGGAAGCTAATCACCTGATTATGCCTAAAGTGGTTAAGTAACACAAAATGATAGTGATAAAACCTCCTAAAATGACCTTCAAGTGTGAAATATTTCAGTATCATAAAGAATACCTCATCCCATGGCTTCGGTAGATTCTTACGATTGAACCCTCCTTGCAGATTATACAACTCCTCTCCCTCCTTTAGAAAAATTGCAAGATTTTTAGGGTATGGAATTTTTATTTGCCTCTTTTTCTTCTTACCCTTAGTGTACATGCCTGTTGCAAGACTAATAACCTCCTCTAAAATTTCAAACCCCACCCCTCCAATCCAAACTTTCCTATTTCTCCAAGAATCCACACATTGAATGGAAAGATTTTCATCGTGCCCATTAAGGCACTCTAGAAAAGGAGAAACCCCCCCTTCACAACATATGTGCCATAAGGTTTCATTCTGTTTGAATTCTTCGCATGATATTAGTTCAGTCCTCATCCTGTCTCCTCCCATGGTGATAAAGAATAGAAACTTAACTGAGAAAGGCTTGATAACAAGAGAAGTATCACTATAAACTAGCAACAACTGACAAAGATGGCAAGTATTTCTCTCAAAAATATAGCTAATATGTTCTCGAGATTGAGAACTTTCCCAACTGCCCCAATAAATCATAATACCACAATGATTTAAGTTCACCTTATGTGAACTTAATTTATTGTACCACCCAGGATGGTCTTCATTATTATTAGACACTCCCAGTGACATGAAATATATATATTAGATAAGGTTATAGAGTTAAGAGAGCTTATGTTATTGTAACACTAGTCACAATATTTTAGCTAAGGGTGTTGTTAAAACTGATGGATGTGAATTATATATCAGATCTCTTAACTCTATAACCTTATCCCATGTACTAGTTGTTTATTCTATCAAATTCAAGGGTTGGATATCTAATTCAATAGGCTTGAGCTTTAATTTCATGTGATTGAATTTAATTGTTGAGGTGACATTTTTCAATAAGAGAGCTTGATTTAAATAGGATGTAAAGGATGATAGTTATATTAATACTTTTTCTATTGGATTTCTAATGTGTTTATGTTCCCTTGAGGAGGACCACCCATGAATTGGTTTAGGATCATTAGGATTGTTGAGGTAGTTTTAGAGACACCAACACTAGCCATGTGAAAGGAGAAACACACGTAAATAAATCTAGTAAGTTATGTACCTTGAGTATATTGTTGGTAATAACCTTATATTATGTAATTATTTTAGAATAAATTTGTAGAATAATGTGGTGTTAAACCTGACTCCTATGATTGTATTATTTTGGAAATGATGATTTCATTCCTATAGTGATTTAAGTAGGACATGAGCTATAGGAGTATCACTAGACAAGAAGTGAAATTATGATTCTAATGCAAGTAGAAATGAGTCTGATTATGTATGATTAAGTTGCTTTGGCTATGTGTATATTGGACATATTAATGTTGGAATGAATGTGTAGGATTAAATTGCCAATGGGATAATGGGAGAATTGTCAAAACCCTAATTTGAACCACCTCACATGATGAAGTTTATGTTGTGACCTTAGTTCCTAATGAAATGATGTTGTGCTTGATCTGAGGTCCTATATAAAACCCTAATTTTAATTTCTCATAGTATTACCTTGACCTTAGCACATGAATGGATTAAGGCGTTCATTGATAAAATAGGTTACAATGTGATTTAAGTGTGAAGTTAACTTGACTATAATTTTTCCGTTAAGGTTGTTGAGTGACTCATGGTGATTGAGTTATCACCTTATGTGGAAAATCTCAGATTTGTATTTAGGAGTCACTTTAGAGGGCCTTGAAATGTCATTTTATTGAATATTTTAATGTTTTCTAGAGCCCTAGGTCAAGTACCTAAGAGTTGGGCATATTTTAGACTTTGAAATTTTAGTTTTGGGGTAGATTTGACCACCCAAAAAATCTTTGGGAAGATAGTGGCATGGATAGGTTTTGGGAAGAGGGATGTTGAACTTGTCACCATTCCATCTCACCTTTCTAGGTTCATGGGTGAGGAGTAGGTCAAACACATCCATCCCTATGCCCCACACATGTGGGAGTATAACCTAGAAAGATCATTGGGGAAGAGTGTACAAGTACACCCCTTTCCCCTAGGTCTCACACGTGTGAGAACATGAGGAGTCAAATCACTCCTTGAGTTTTGAGGATTGGATGAGAAGGAATAATTTGGAGTCCATGTAGTACCTCCTCATTTGGAGACGAGGAGTGACATGGAAGGGTGCTACCACAATAATGGGTTACACTTTCTGGGACATCTTGATTTTTGCTGAAATCACATATTTATAGAAAATATAATGATTTAAGCCTTGAAAGGTTCCATTTAAAGTATTTTAATTGAAGAGGATTTGATCAAACCCCCTTAGATTCAAACCCCCTTGGATAGAACCCCGCTTGTTTTAAACCATACCTATAATGGAGTCTCCTATACACCTATCACAATGCTGATAAAAAAACACTTTTTGTTTACATTTTGGGGGATCAAGTGAATTCATTTAAAATTTATGTTTTGTAAGTATGTAGTCCTTATTATAAGCTTCCCAAAAAGTATAATTTTAAATATGTTTAATTTGATTATTATATTTATTTTTTATTTGTTGTGAATGTAGGTTTTTGAATGAACATCGAGGTCTTTGTTTCACACATAAGAAAAAATAGGAAAATAGAGAAAAAAATTATACAAAATACATGTCCTCTAGGTATTGATGTCCTTATTCCAACAAAAAAAATATTAAATTCTGATACATACAAAAAAGTTATGTTGGATAGAATATGACTATGTCTAAATTATAATTGGTTTGACTTCAAAACTTAATTAAAAAAAATATTCAACAAAATGTTATGAAACCAAATGCATCCTCTAGATATCAGTGTTACCAATCTAAATTCAAAAGAATCATAATTTTACCCGTTGTAGAAAAAACGTTATGTGCAACAGAATACACATCACTTTAAAACAATGTTGTTTACTATTAAAAACTAGTTATCAAAGGAGACGCAAAAAAAAATAATTTAACTCCAAATTTTTTTAAAAATATATATTTAGAATCTACAGACAAAATATCACAAATCACTAGTTTGCATCATCGTCAAATTCCTAACGGTTTAGCGGCTATAGGTATCAGAAAGTGAATATTTAGTTCAAAATGTTGATTTCAATGTCAAGTTTTGCCAAAAAGTGTAACCCATTATTGTGGGATGACCTGGAACTCATTACATATACCCCTCTTGCAAGTTGAGAAGGGACTTTTTTGGAATCCATTTTTGCTTCTTGCATCATGGGATAGGAGAGAGCTAGAGAGGAAAAGGGTTTTGGAGAAGATTGGATGGCAAGTGAAGAGAGTCATGGAGAAGGAAGGAGGAGCTCATCCCTACAATTCCACATAGAGAGATAAGTCCTCTCAACTCCTTATCATTCCTTGCATAGTTGTAGGTGTCATGTTTGTTCTTATTTATGTAAAATTTGTTTCTAGTGAGAAGAAATCATGAGAAAGAATGTGATTATAAATTGGTAGTGTTTTTGTATATTTGGAGTATGTGTGAGCTAGATAGTTATGTGTGTGCCCATTTGAATGTGAGAATCGTTTGAGATAAAACCCCTTGAGAAGTGTTGGAATGTATTCTTGTTTCCCATTGTGTTGACCTACTTGGGTTGTATGTTTTGTTATGATGGGTTTTGATGGTTCTCCTGGCTCGAGGGATGGCCAAGCCTTTTATGGTCTTATGATGACATATTGGTTGGGTGGAGAGCATTTCTCCTCCCACTGGCATCCTACCTTTTGATCCCTCTTGGCATCGGCTCTTAGAGATGTTAGTGAAATTATTATCCAATTGAGATGTATAGTTGGAAGACATATTTTGTAAGGTGAATCTAATGTATTAATTTTATTGCACAACTAAGTGAAGAAGTGAAAGTCTTGTAATGATGACATTGGTGTAAGAGATTTGTGTGGGCTATGGTATTATATACCTATTTAGTATTGAGTAATGTGTGCATTTGTTGAGAGTAGATCTTATTGGTCAAATTAGCTCTATGGAGCCTTTAATGTAAATGTCTTCCATTTTATACCCCTATTTGTTTTTGTAGAAAGTAACATGCATGCAATAACGTAACCATTTGCATCATGCAATTTCCTTAGACAAGTTAACGAACATTTAATATTTCCCTTTGCAACTCTAATGTTTTGTTCAATGTAGATAGACACCCAAATGGGTCAATGCACTATAAAAGTATGACTATGTTCATTCCTTGAAATATACTTAACTAAAAATCAAATCATATTTATATAACTCTATATGTAAGCCTATATCAACTTGAGTGAAAACACAAACATTTATTTAACAACCATTTAAACTCTCCTGCTTGTAACTTATATGTATCCATTTGTAAAGAAATGAACATTCCTCTCCTTAAAATTTTATCATTTTATTATGATACTTTTATGGCTTACATTCGCTTAAGGTTTGAACATTCATATATTCATAAGGGTGTTATGTGTATTTGAGTGTATGGGGAGATACAAAAAGAAAAAATAAAAGGTTGTTTTCAAATTAATAAATTTAAACATAAATTTAGAAAAAAAACATCATTGCCTATATATGTTATATAAATACAAGAAGCTTGAAAATATACGTATTCCCAAATTACATCTATGCAAGTAAAATCATTAGATATGATCTCATTTTCCTATTAAATGCATGCTTTGTTTGCTAACTGATCCACTAGCTGGTTTGCTTCTCTGAAGTAGTGTTGTATTGATGCAATGTGCATATTGTCAATGATTGCCCATATTGCAATGTCTACATTGCTTAATTTCCAATTCTAAATCCTCCTTGTTCTAATGGCATTAATGCAGAATTGAGAGTCTCCTTCGATTTCTATATCATTTAGTCTTTTGTCCTTGCATAGTTTCAGACCTACCAGCAAAGCTTGGAATTCAACCTCGTTATTTGTTCTATTAGGTAGCTTCTTCGAGATGGCCCACACTATTTCTCCCTTTTTATCTCTTACTACTCATCTTGCTTTAGATTTCCCAAGGTTGCCTTTTGCTGTCCCATCAAAATTTAGTTTCAAATGACCTAAGGGTGTGGAAACCAGTTCACCTGATCTCTTTTTCTTTTATTTGAGATGTGTGATCCACTTGCTGAATACTTTGTAGATGCTTTTAACAAGTTCCATTTCTTCATTATCACCTCATCCCATCGCGTGAATAGTTTTGAGTTGTTCTGTGTTTTCCAAATTCTGGCCATGACAATTTCACAAATCCCCACCTCAATCTTTTTTTTTACTTCTTCTGCCTACAGTTCATTTTCTTGGAAAATTTTGGAGTTTCGCTCTCACCATATGTGCTAGATGATCATTGAGGGACTCGTGATCCAAATGCCTTCCCATAAGGAATTTCTCATTTTCAACTAGCTCATGAATAGGGAAAGAATATCTTTTAGTTAAGATCTCTTCCATCCATAGTAGTCAAAGAACCAGCTCTAGATATCATGTGCGAACGGGCAAGATAGGAGCAGATGATCCACATCTTGTTTGGTGCTCTTACATAAAATACATCTGGACGAACCACATATGCCTATCTTCTTTAACCTGTCATTTGTGAGGATCCTTTTATGTATAGTGGTCCAAGAGAAAGCTCCAGCTATAGGGGGGCACCAAGGACTCCAACATAACTCTGTCAGCCACCCTAATCCCTGCTCAATTGTATTTTGGAGTTTGTAGCCCATTTCAACTGAGTATTTTCCTAAAACTACACGTGTCCATATGATTGTGTCATTGCTTGAGTTCAGGAATACTTTCCTTTGTGCCATCTCTTGCCTTAACACTAATTTCTCTTCTCTTGGTATGTTCACATTGTCCAACAATTTCTAGACTGCTCCTTCTGTATTCTTGTTGAGGAAAATATAGTCTTTTACTTAGGTCCCCCATGTCTCCAACAACACTCTCATGCAATTGTGAAGACTTGCATCATTGTTTAATGAAGGATACTCGTTCCACGAGTTGATCCAAAATAGGGCATTTTCACCATTGTTAACTTTCCATGAGACATGGTAAGAGATTATGTGTCTGCAGTTGAGCATGAAATTCCATATGTGGGATCCTCTTGGCAGGTTTGGGTTTGTGATGATTCTTTCTTTCTCATCAAAATCTAGATACTTTTTCTAAAGTATTTGGCACTAACGGCTACTAGGGTTTTCGTACATTCTTCATATCACTTTGCCCAAGAGCATTTCTGATCCCTGCACCACCATCCTTATTTTCCTTGCATATTGTTTCCCAACTCACCAGAGGGATCATTTTGACTTCATTTGACCCTTCCCATAGAAATATTTTGAGGATTCCTTCAATCTTGTTATTTGCCTTGGTTGTGATCTGAATGCTTGATAGAAGGTAGATTGGTATGGTTGATAAAATTGCCTTTATCATGGTGATCTTACTTATTAGGGTGAGCCATTTTCCCTTCGAGGAGGCAGCTTTTATTATGCATTTTTCTACTGTATCTTCCCAAAGGTTGGTCCTAATCACTCCCTTAAAAAGTGGCACTCCCAAATATTTACCTGGAAACTCTGCTGGTTGGTGTAACTAAAAAATTTGGATAAAACAAAGATAAAACAAATAACATGCAATACCTTTTTACCCAAACCCTTCGAATACCTCAGATGTTGAAAGATTGATGCATGCATGATTGATTGCTTGACTGATTTGATGTTAATTTCTCAGATACACAACATAACGATGATAGGATGAAGATTTGATGGATGAAAGATAGATAGATGAAGGATGATGGATGAAACATTGAGGAGATATTTCGACAGAGTAACGCTACTTAAAAGATCTGTTGATAACTGAGAGGGGGGGTGAATCAGCTATCTTAATTGCTTCTACCTTTTTAAACTTCCTTAACAGTTAATGCAATATTAAATCAAATGAACAATCATAACCATGAAATGGAAATAACACCAATACACATGACACAATGATTTTGACGAGGAAAACCCGGTTAAGGGAAAAACCACGGGGTGATTAACCCAAGATTGTATTCTCTATTAGAAGAATAGAAAGAACAAAAATGGCACTTGCCAATTAGGGCTCACTACCTGAGCACACTACTCACAAGAGGCTTACTGCCTACAAGAGACTCACTGTCTACAAGAAAGGAAAGTAACTCAATGTTTGAACTGATGAGATGCATCCACACATGCTTAGGTTCAGTTCCGGTTAGGCTAAATACACTGATCTGCTGCACTTCATTCTTACTCTCTTTTGATACTGCTGTACTTTCACATTTTGGACTTGTCTTCTTGTCTTCACTCTACTTTTCTACTTTTCTTCACACCACACAATACACCACACACACCTTCACATCTAAATCCATCTTGTATATATATCCACACAAGTGATTTCATCACCTTTCTAGTCGACATCCGGAATAGTCAATATTTTCCTCAAACTCTGATCTGTCGGCTGAATCCTTGCATACCAAGTAATGTAGATCAAGAATATACTTGTGGAAGTCATCAATCATGTCAGCCAATCATAACTTATGCCTTAAGAACCTTTACCATCATCAGTAACACATCCGGAATAATGTCTGATGTTCTGTCAGTCAGTTCTTCCTTTGTCCACACTACCAATTAGGAACCTGACACTCAAGTATTCATATCTTTTCCTTCATCTATCACTGGAGGCTAAATACTTGGAATTTGTTAGTCAAGGTACTCTTCTTGACTTCCCCAAATCCGCACTTCACTAAGATACTTCTTCTGAGAGATCTGGACTTGTCTGTCGGACCTTACTGATTGCTCTGTTCTTGCTTACCGGACCTCAACACTTCTTCAATCTGACTTCCGGTAAAGACTCATCATGTCCTGCGGATGTGTGGGATAACCTTTGTTGCCATCAATGACAACATTCATGAATCCTTATAGTGTCTCTTGCCAACAATCTCCCCCTTTGGCATTAATGGCAACACTTAGTGAAAAATGACTAAGTGTCACACTATACTCCCCCTTGGCTGATGCTCTGTCTTTATGTACATTTTTCGGAGCTTCCCCTTGGCTGGATTCATCATTTTTCACTACTCTTCACTCCCCCTTTGACATCAATGGCAAAGGGTGGGATCCGCATACCAAAATTTTCAAAATTTCAACTATACTTAGCCGCATAAGTATATACATATGGCATACTTACATATACTGAAGAATATCTGCAAAAGTTGTTTTCAATTGGACAAATTCTGTTGCCCAACTTTGCTTCATTCTGTCCAAAACTGATATATGACCAATCAACAGGAATGCAAACACATCTGCCCTTTTTAGATCTGTTAGATCACTAGTCCGAGATGTGATCTGAGCTTCTTTTATGGCATCATGCATGGCCTCTATCTTAGGGATAATTATCCCTCTGAGTTCACCCAACCTGCTTATTCTATTTTTCTTTTCCTTCTCCAGCTTCTTGATTTCATTCAAGACTGCAATAGTCTAACATTCTTGATTTATTATGGAAGATGAGAGAGGATCAAAATTCTTTGATAGATTTGTCAGTTTGTCCTCCTATTCTTTTATTTTCTTCTCAATGTCCAATGTTACTTTGGACCATGATAAACAAAATTTGTACATTTCTCCACCATCTTTAAGAGCATTTTCTAAGCTCTTTATCCCTATATTCTTATTCCTCCTATCATTATTTATTAACCCTTGTATCTCTGATAATCTTTTTGTCAAAAATTCCTTCCAGACCTTATCTTCTACTAACTTCTCTAGGGAATCAAAATGTGTGCTAACACTATTGACTAGAGTTTTAAGATTACCAGATGAGGAGGCTGAGGGATCCTTCTGAAAAGATAGCATAATCTTTTCTAACACTCCAGATGCGGCTGCTATAAGCTCACAGTATTCCATGTGATACTTCATGAGTTTTTCTTTGGCCTTTGCATTAGCAAATGAAGCTATCTTCATTGTTTATACTGGAGAAAGAGAGTCAAAATCAAATGGCCCTTGTAGCAATTCCGGTTCATCAATCTCCATAGTCTCTTTTATTAAGAAGTCCTTGATAGTTTCTGCAGTGTCTCTTGCTGGAGACATATTCTTCTTCTCTTCTACAGTCACAGAATTGTCTCTTGGAGCTTTCTCTCCTTCCACAACCTTAGTACTGTTATCTTCTTTTTCCTTCACTTCTACTTCTTGGCTGATTTTCTCTTCTACTCTTTCTTCTCCTTTAGATCCGGAGACTGCAGGGGAAATCGGAGGAGAGGTGTTTTCTTGTTCAAGGATCTCCTCTTTCGGAGCAGAGGATTCCAAATCCTTATCTTTTTTTGCACCAGTGTCCATTACTTCTTCTGCAATTTTTTCAGTAGACTCTTCCTCAACACCTGTGGCCGAGGGATCAACACCTAAGTCCTCTATAACAGGAAGATTGAATCTTTTGAAGGCATTCTAGAGGATCTCTTTTGTTTCATTTGCCACTTTATTAGTTTCTCCAAGCATAAGCTGATTCATTCTAGCTTTGCTCCGGAACTCATCTTTGCAATCTTTGAAGATCATATTCATTTGTTTCTGAGTGATTGAAGGATAGAGATGAATAGCTATCTACTCCCGGATCTCAAGATCTTTTTCCATGGCATTATTTATTCTTACTTCTAACTCTTTTTCTAGGCTTTTGGGAATAAGAGATATTCTTTCAATAAAATCATTATTATATATATTCAGATACTTAACTGCTACTTCCTGCAAGATCTTTTGGTTAGCTTCATTATAGTCATCATAGAATTCAGCCATTGGTTGAAGGTTTCCATCCACAATAACTAATTTGATGACATCATCTAAAGACAGTGTGGGCTTTTCAACAAATTCCTCTGCCATTTCTTCCTTGTCTTGACCGGTAGAGGGTTCATCAGATCTTTTCTTCTTTTTCTTCATTTTCTTGACCTCTTCATCAGATTCAGTTTCTTCTTCATCCTTTTGACTAGCATAAGATCTCGTGGCTTTTGTCTTCATTCTTTTCTCTCCTTTGCCAGATGATTTTGCTTCCAGTTTTGATGCCCTTGAGCTTTTGGCAGTGGCAGGTGCAGATTTCTTTGATGATCTGGTCCAGGTGGAAGATTCTACTAGAGCACTTTCCTTTTCTACTTCTTCCTTTTCTTTCTCTGCCCTTTCCATCTTTTCTCTGTTTGTAGCAAGTGCCTCTTTTGAGATTCCATAACTTTTGGCAACATGTTCTACTTCTTTTCTTACCTTTTTCTTCATCTCCGGTTGCCTTAACTCAACATAGATCTTCACACTCAATTCTTCAAAGGTTCCAAACCTTTCTACTTTGGGGTCCTTTGGCTGACCTAGCATGTGTTGCACATGCAGCTCTAAAATTTTCTCATCCAACTCATACCCCATTGGCATGATCTAGACTGTCCTTGGCTCCACTGCCTCCATTAGGCATTGATCAGTGTCTACCATGAAGCACACTGTGTCTTTGTATTTCTCAACTAATGATTTAGGAATTCTTTCTCTGGTTTGCATTATATTTTGAAAGTTCTTAAAGTAACCCCACAGAGCTGTATTCCTTGCCTTAGCATCCCCAAGTCCATGCAAGTAATCCCTGATTTGAATTTCTATAGGTCTGTTACTTTGCCATACCCATCCACTAGATCTGGGCATCTCATTCATGAAGTAGAAAAATAGACACAATATCAGTCCTCCATATTTAAAGGAATTCTTCTTGTCCTTTTTGATCTTCTGTATGTTTTCCATTAATTGGCTCAGAAGGAGTTCACAGAGATCATACTCTGCATTCTTTCTTAGCATCTCATAAGCAGTATATACTGCAGTTCCAGATACTGAGTTCTTCCTGCTGGAGTAATATATCTTATAACCGATTACAATAGATGCAAACTTGATATCCGGATCAGTGATATCTTCAATGGTCATTCCTCTCTTATCAAATTTTGATCCGGTGGCCTCAGTTACAATTTGGTTTTTGACAGATTTAAGGACAGGTATCCCTCCAGAGGAGTGTAAACCGGTTACTACCCTAATTGCTTCCTTAGTGATCTTGCAAGGTCTGTTCAGCCATAAGAAGTTATCATGCACCCTACTCAATACATACCGGACCCATTCATCTTCTTCAAAGTAGGGGAAATGAATGTACTGATCAAAATGTTTCTCCTAGATGCCCTTATATTGTGGTTTAAGTTCAAAAGCATCATCTATCAATTGTTTGTGATAGATGTCTTTTAGTTTGAATTCCCCAAACTCTTCAATATTCGTGTGTATGTAAACCCTAATATCTTTTGTATGCAACACACCATGAGGAACACTGGAAAATGCTCCTAGGGGATCTACTTCCAAGGATTTGTAGGGATGTTTCTTGAATTTGGGACGAGGCCTATAAGTGATCCTTACTATATTCAGAGTAGCCATCATTCAAGAATTTTACTGAGAGATGTCAAGAATGGAGAATACCTTTTACGCTGATTAGGGCACACGATGGAATCCGGATCGAATTGTAGGAAGACTCATCTTGATCTTTGGGAGAATTTGTTGCAGAGCTCCTTTTCTCTTCTCTTTGAATGTGAATGTACAAATGATGAACAAAAGAAGCCTTATATTTCTGCCCAAAACCCTAATTCCTTGTTGCAATAAATGCATACCTTAAGTTATTCCAATTGCTCTTGTTTTTCTTATTCTGAGATAGATCTCTTTCAGGATCACTGTAATATGCTTAGAGTTATCCTTGGTGATTCATAACGAACTTTCTTACTTTCCTCAACCATTTGATTTATCCGCAGATCAAGATGTCTCAATTTTAGAATTACACCGGACCAAACTTGTAAGAACCCTACTTTTACCGGAAGACTGTTAAACCGGATCTATTTGAAGGGATTAGACTCTTTAAATCTTCATACGGATCTTTCAAATATTTAATATGCCTTGTCTAGGTATTTCTCTAAAAACCCCTTTGATCCATGTTAGTGTAGGTTTTTTATTTTCCTTAGGGATATTTCTTTTTCCTACACATTATTAAACTTGCTTAGGTTTATTATAAGTGGTTAATATGAGGACACATGGCAAAATACATCAGCTACATGTGTAACTCTCTCCCACATATGGGTAGTTGAGTTACACATCCTCTTTTGGCTTTTTGTGCCACCTCTCATAACCACTATTATGTCCTTACCTAAGTAGGTTATGGGGTAGTAAGAGTTCTCACACTCTTTTGTCTTTATGTGCCACCTCTTATAACTCCTTTTTTGTTTTCATGTAAGGAGGTTATGCCACATGTTTTGGCATTTACCAAGTAGGTAAAACCTCCCACCTTTTATGGGATATGGGAGTTATTACACCTCTTGGATGTATATGCCCTTTTTTGCTATATATACAGCACTCTCCTCTCACCGAAGCTAGTTCACAAGCTCGAATATCAGTTCAGTGATAGCTCGATGAGAGTATTGAGAGTCTTCTCAAAATTCTCTTTCTTTGTCTCTATTTTTCTCTCATTTCAAATATCTCTTCATTCTGCTATTTTGATCTTCGATCATCTGTTGAGTGGAGGCGCATATGATCTACGACCGACATCAGATCCTGGCTCGGTTCTCACTTCTCGTAGAATCTAACAATCCGCAGCCTTTCATGTGCCGATTACAGGCACCACTTGACTGGCCGGGGGAATTAGTTTTTCTTTTGTTGCTCCCCCTGAGCCAGAGCCCATCTATTCAATTTTTGGAAGGAATATCAGCACCAGATTCTGGTGCGGATCCATTCCCAACATTCTCTACACTTTTCTTCACCCAAATTTTATTCATCTCACTTTAAACTTCATTCGTATTCATTTTTCTTTTTCCTTTGTCTTGATTCTGATTATTGCTTCTACAGAATTTGGTAATATGACCGGATCTATTGCAATTGTAGCAAACAACATTTCTTTGCATATTTGATTGATATTCTCTTGATCTACACTGATTAGCCATATGTCCCATTCTATTGCATGCAAAGCATCTACCATTGAATGAATTGCTCATTTGCCTATATCTACATTCATAGGATTTGTGACCATACCTTTTTCAATTGAAACATTGTTTAGAGAAGGATGTAATAGTTTAATTCATTCTTTTTCTGCATTGATTTGCTTTATGACCAAAGTTATTGCAGTTGTGGTAGTATCCATTGAATGATGGATATCTTTGAGCATTTGGTTGCCTTACCGGAGATCTTCTAGGCCTATTTCTTAGATTTTCTGATCTGGAGTTCCTCTGACCGGATCCGGAGCTTTCACCTTTTTCATACCCCAAGCCACATTTGTCATCTATCCTCTTTTGGTTTTCAAGAAGAACTTCAAGTTGAGCGGAGCTTACCTTGAATTTTTCTTTATATTCATTTGTTGTTTGAAGATCCCTTTTGAGAGTGTCAATATGATTTTCAAGTTGTTCTTCCTTTTCTTTACCTTCTTGAAGATCAGATTCTAGATGCCTAATTATTCTACCCATATTATGGCAGTCTTCAGATTTCTCCTTGAGAGATTGTCTTAGGCTATCTTCAATTTCTTGGGTGAATTTCATAACTCCTGATTCCATTTCATGTCTTATCATAATGGTCTCTTTTGATAACTTTTCACATAGCTTGGTTTTCTCCTTTAGATCTTCATTTGTATCATTTCCTTCACCTTGACTTGCCAATTGCTGAAGTAGATCATTGCTCTTTTTCATAGAGAGAATTAGTTTTCCTCTTAGTTCATTTATGAAATCATCGACCTGTTTGAGTCTTTCCTTTAGTTCATTGACTTCAGAATTAGATTGATCAAGATCATCCAGGGCAGACTGAAGTTGTTGTCTCATACCATACATATCCATTTGAATTCCTAGATCTTCCTCTATTTGGAGGAACTTGGCTCTGATACCAATTGTTGATAACTGAGAGGGGGGGTGAATCAGTTATCTTAATTGCTTCTACCTTTTTGAACTTCCTTCATAGTTAATGCAATATTAAATCACATAAACAATCATAACCATGAAATGGAAATAACACCAATACACATGACACAATGATTTTGACGTGGAAAACCTGGTTAAGGGAAAAACCACGGGGTGATTAACCCAAGATTGTATTCTCTGTTAGAAGAATAGAAAGAACAAAAATGACACTTGCCAATTAGGGCTCACTGCCCGAGCACGCTACTCACAAGAGGCTTACTGCCTACAAGAGACTCACTGTCTACAAGAAAGGAAAGTAATTCAATGTTTGAACTGATGAGATGCATCCACACATGCTTAGGTTCAGTTCTAGTTAGGCTCAATACACTGATCTGTTGCACTTCATTCTTACTCTCTTTTGATGCTGTTGTACTTTCACATTCCAGACCTGTCTTCTTGTCTTCACTTTGCTTTTCTACTTTTCTTCGCACCACACAATACACCACACACACCTTCACATCTAAATCTATCTTGTATATATATCCGCACAAGTGATTTCATCACCTTTCTAGTCGGCATCCAGAATAGTCAATATTTTCCTCAAACTCTGATATGTCAGCTAAATCCTTGCATACCAAGTAATGCGGATCAAGAATATACTTGTGGAAGTCATCAATCATGTCGGCCAATCATAACTTATGCCTTAAGAACCTTTACCATCATCAGTAACACATCCGGAATAATGTCTGATGTTCTGTCAGTCAGTTTGTCCTCTGTCCACACTGTCAATCAGGAACCTGACACTCAAGTATTCATATCTTTTCCTTCATCTATCACCGGAGGCTAAATCCTTAGAATCTGTTAGTCAAGGTACTCTTCTTGACTTTCCCAAATCCACACTTCACTGAGATACTTCTTCTGAGAGATCCGGACTTGTCTGTCAGACCTTACTGACTGCTCTATTCTTGCTTACTGGACATCAACACTTCTTCAATCTGACTTCCGGTAAAGACTCATCATGTCCTGCAGATGTGTGGGATAACCTTTGTTGCCATCAATGACAACATTCATTTATCCTTATAGTGTCTCTTGCCAACAAGATCATCCATGGAAATGGCTTGGAATGAATCAATTTATAGACAAAGATGAGAGAATGGAGGAATAAAACTTTCATTTCGAAATGGAAGATCCTCTCAAGTTGAGTGATGTGGATTGAGGAAGGTTTCTATTTTGTGAGAGGAGATGGAATTAGAAAGTTGGTTGTGCAGCTTGGGAGGAAATTAGAAGGTGGAAAAGTTAACTCAAGAGATGATTTGAGTCATCTCAAGAGATGGGAATGGAAGGTGAAAGAGTGATTTGAGAGATGAGTTGAGATAGAAATGGAAGGTGGGCAAAGTCATAATTAAATAATTTAAAAAATTATTTAAATTATGAGGCATGTGAGAGTGATAAATTAAAATAAAATAAAATATTTATTTTATTTTATTTAAGAGGGAAAGGGATTAAATAAATAATTAAATTTATTTATTTAATAATGCGAAGGGATGGGATAGATTAAATAAATGTTAGATTTATTTAATTTATTAGAGGAAGTGTTAGGATGGTGAAGGGGTTATGATGGCGACATGGGTACCTAGGGCAAAACATAAGGTGTTGCAAGAGATGGACATTTTTGGGTGTCTACATTTTGCCCCTCTTTGAGATGATGAGATTTATGTTGAGTAACATCATTTCAAAGAAACTAAGGTATGGATAGAGGAAAAAGATGATGAAGGAAAGATAGGATGATGATGGAATGATAGGATGATGATTCCCCCTTGAGAGGATAGGCGGGTTGGACAAACACGGGTATGCTCTCGAAATGAAATGGATTGGTTAAGGAAGGATAAGATGAATGATGCAAGATAGGAAGTGGAGGAAAGAGATGAAGGATACATTATGTTGCAATGAAAGTGAGCAATCATATGTTTGATTTAGTACTAGACATTATGCACCAAGGTATAAGGACCAAGGTGACGATGTGTCTCGTGCCCCATCGTAATAAAACCTTGTCTAGATACAAGATATGAATATTAGCTAGGAATGATACAGATGATAATGTAAGATAAAAAGATAACACACACAAGCGAGGAAGCAAGCATGCACAAATGATACAAAAACAAACAACGTATTGCCCCTGTCAAGTTGCAAACCAATGATTAATTGTTGATTGATGGATTGATTGATGATGATAGTGTTGTCATGGTAGGGAATGATATATCCCTAGAGCTACACGAGGATGATAGATTAACTGATTGATTGGGCTTACAACAAGACTAGGATCAAGACCATTGATTGTGATTGGATAATTTTGACAAGCTTGATTAACTTGATTGGTATGGATTAAAGATTGACTTGCATTTGAGTTTATTGGATGGATGATTGATGATGAGATTGATTGGAAGAAGAAGTGATTAAAGATTTGATTTAAATTAAATTGATTGAGATGAATGAATGAAAATTGATTAGAAGAAGTGATTGAAGAATTGATTGGAAGAATTGATTTTGAAAGATTGATGAATTCATGGAGATAGATGATAGAAGAAGATGAGAGATGGAAGAAAGAGGAATATCACCTGTGCCTAAATCTGGGCACTTCCTTCATACTCTAGACTACCTACATACCCTGTATCCATGGGATCAAGACACTTAACGATAGAGATGATATGTAGTTCTGATAGTGTTTTATTGATGGTGATTATGAAGGTGGATGGATCGATAGGGTTGTGGATTGATTGGGATTGATGTGGGTTTGATTGGAAGAATTGTTTTGAAGGATTGATGATGATGATTCAATTTGATTGTGATTGAGTGGATTTGAGATTGAATTGGATTGATGTGATTGAATGATTTGGTTGGATTGAGTGGTTTGACTTAGAAGAATTGATTGATATGATTGATTTGATGTAATTCATTTGATTTGTTTGAGTGATATGATGTGATTGATGTGATTTGATGATTGGATAGATTTAGAAGAAGTGATTCGATTGATTGATTTTATTGCTTGGATTTTTGTTGGCTATTTGATTTTTTTGTGTTTTTGACATATTTTGATTTTTTTAAAAAAAATTTAAGACTTTTTATGATTTTTTTGGATTTTTTTAGGACATTTTATGATTTTTTAGATTTTTTTCATTTTTATGATTTTTTTGTATTTTTTGATATGTTTTGGATTTTGAAAATATTTTGGGATGTCAATGGATTTACAATTTGGGGTAGTCTTTTTGCTAGATACCAATGACAAGGGAGGACCAAGCCTAGGTGCCAGGAGGTAGGTAAGTAGGATGGACGAAAGGATGGGCGATAAGGGATGGAAAGGATGTACATGTAAGAGAGCTAGGATGTGATCTCAAAAGGGTATGTCACATAGGAATAACATGCCCCATTCTCGATAGTATGCTTAGGATTTTTCATGACAATGCTTATGACCATGGGATAGTGATAGGATTAAGCTTATGATAATGAGATGATGATAGGATGACAAGATGGATTGGAAGGGATGAGGTATATCAAGAGGTTTTTCCAAAGCTTGTTTCAACATTTTTCCCCCAATCTTTATCAAGATCAAGATGAGGAAGGGTGGATGGATGGACTCGATAAGATAGGTGTATGTATAATGGATAAGGATGGTTGGATGGAAATGGTATGATAGGATATAATAGGATGGGAAGTGATAGTGTGGGTGAAACACAATGCCCCCAAGTGTAGGTGACATAGAAGATCAACTTACACATGATTCCTGTTTGCCAAGTTTTCATCATGGTACTTATCCAAGGTGCCTATTTGCCAGGTTTTCACCATTGGACGAAGGGATTTCTCTTTGCTTTTTTCATTTTTTTCTTCTTTTCTTCTTTTTAATTTTTTTTTTATTATTTTTATTTTTTATAAGATAAGGTGGATGTGGATGAGAGGGACTCAAGTATCTAGCTTCATGAAAGGTGATAGTCCTGCTAGATGGATGTCATCGCATGGACCATGTCAAGTGTGCTCATAGATGTTGGTAGGGGATGACATGAAAGAGGTAGATGAAGTAGGTAGATAATGGATTATGATGTGGATTGTGGAGGGAAATATAGTGGATTATGATGTGAATTATGTAGGACTTATGCAAGAGTATGGGTGAAAGGCTTATGCAAAAACATGGACCATAGGAATAGGATGGGGAAGATATGTAGGATAATAGTTGAAACATGGGGAGATGGAAGTATGTGGGAATGTTTTAGAGTGGAAGGGAATCATGAACAATGGTTGTGCACACCGTGATAAAAATTGAAGCTTTTGAGTGGATGGTGGTGTAGGAAGCAATGGCGATGTTTGCTTAGGAGATGGGTGATAAAGTGTTTTAGGTATCCACATAGACTTAATAGTTTTATGATTTTTGCTTGACTTGTGGGATGGAGGAATTGGATATGTTTGAATGGAATAGATGGAAGAGGAGAAAGTGGATTTTTGAGAGGTGGATGCTTCATTTGATTTGCTTGCTTTTTGCTTAGGAACCCAAACCATTTTACTTTTGGACTTTGCTTGTGAAAGGATGGGTTTAGATAGCTTTTTGGATGGATTTTGCTTTGATTCTTTTCTTTTGGATTGATATCCTAAGGCATTAGGACCCTTAGGATTTTTGGTAGGATTTTTGGCTTTATAGATAAAGGCATCCAATTTTTTACTTTTGAATCCCATGGGATGGGTGGAATGAGTGTAAGCTTCATTCTTAGACAATGTGTACATTTATTGGCCATGATTGGGATTTTTAGAGGATTTATGGATAGGCAGATAATTAGGTGTTGGAAGTAATGGTGGCAAAGTGGATGGAGGGATACTAGGAGTTGGAAGAAGTGGAGGCAAAGTTGATGGTGGAAGGTGTACGGTCACATGCTTTTGACATTTGTAAGATGGTGGAGGTGGAATAGTGATATGTCTTAGGCGTATGATGGGATTTATTGTGGAAAGTGGTGGACATAGGATGAATGGAGGTATTACCAACATCTTTAGATTGTTTACCTTGGGGTGTGTATCCAAGGCCAAATGAGTGCGGAGGGACCATGACATGGATGGGCTCCAAAATACCTTGTTCAAGAAGGCCTAAGCCTTTACCTTGATAGTCCATGTTTTGAAGCATGCGATCGACAATGGGACTAGGTGTAGGTGGAACACTAGACACGAATTCCTTATTGGATGGAAAAGGTGAGATAGAGGATAATGGTTGTTGGTGTTCTAAGGAGGAACACTCATGAATTATGGTGGATAGACTAATAGGACATGATTTCTTTGAAATAGGGTGGATGGTGGATGTGGAAGGATCATTAGGATCATGTTTTTTCTCATTAGGATGCAAGTTATTTGTTTTATCTTCTATGCTTATGTGTTCTTGGGAGGCACATGTCTCATTATGAGAAGTGGAAGCTTGTGCATTAGGGCTAGATGGAGGATGGATAGGAGCAATTTGGATATCTTGCTCATGGAGGGGTATAGGATTATGGATAAGATCAAGGTGTTCATGGATAGCTTCTTCATAGGTAATATCATCTTAATCATGGAAGAGATAAATATTATGGATGGGTAGCATAGGTGGAATGTAAGGGATTTTATCTTGACTCGGATTAGGGACTAATGTTTTCACATACTTAGGATCATGCTCTTGATATACCTCTTGTGGTTTCATGGAAGAGAAAGTGGGAGGCCTTTGGATGAGTTTTATGGGTTCTTGTTATTCATCCATAAGAGAGTATGATGGACTTTGACTTGGGCTCATGATAGGAGGCTCTTCAATTGGCTCAATGGCTTGTAGGTCACATGATGGGATTGAAGAGCTAGGCATGGCATTTGAAGGCTTGTTTCTAGGTGCTAGGTTAGGTTTTTGACATGGGGATAAGTTGTTCCTAGCTAGTAGCCAATGGATCACATCCTTTGCAAGTGCATGGGTAGATGGACAATATAGTGGATAGACAATGATAGTGGATGGTGGTATAGGCATAGAAGTAGTATTTGGATTGGATGGAGGGATAGTGAGATTGGATGGATTAGGATATGTATTGGGACTAGGATTGGATGGAGGAACAATGGGATTGGATGGATTAGGATTAAGATCACATGGTGGTGATAAGATAGGACTAGTAGGCTCATGTGTTGGCATGTGATTGGCTGGTGGAGGTGACTCATAGGATGCATAACCTAAATTGGTATCTCCCTCATCAAAGGATATCAAATCTTGCTCCAAATATTGACTTAAGGATGCTTGATTTATATACAAGGGGCCACCTGGAGTAGGATTAGGTGACACATAGGTATCTCCCTCATGAAAAGATATTAGATCTTGCTCCAAAAGTGGACTTAAAGACGTTTGATTTATGTACAAGTGGCTATTTTGGCTTGCATGTACCTCTTGTGAGAACACCTTTTGGCCTTGTAAATGGGTTGGATGATGCGGTGGCCTGTTGGAAGAAGGAATTGGATAGGTTGATATGGTATTGACATGGTCTATAGATAGGTTAGGTGATACATGAGATTGAGATAGAATGTGATGAGGTTGGGCTTGTTGTGATATGATCTGATGTTGAACAAGTTGATGTTGGAATTGTTGGATAGGTTGATGTTGTTGTTGTGGTTGAAGGTTTTGATGTTGTGTTGGATGAGGGATCACATGGGCTAATGATTGGTGAGATGGAGATTGATGTGGATAAGGGTTGACATTAGAAGAAATGGGATAGGTTGGTGAAGGGTTGATGTGACATGTGGATGGATAAGGTTGACATGATAGGATAGGTGGCACAAAGGATTGATTTAGCATTGGTTGATGATGTGCCTATTGGATTTGACAAGTGACCAAGAGGTGTTAGATTTGTGCTAAGAGATGTTGCATGTGCATGGATTGGCTTGCTTACAATTTTGGGATCATGTCATGGACCTTTTGAATGATTTGTTAGTCTAGAGGTTTTGGCATTTGGTGAAGTATGTGAACAATCTCTTGTGCTAGGTCCTCTAATGTTGGCATGGTGGAAAATGATGTTGATTGGATTAGTGGTGCAGGAGCACCTTGACTTCCATAGGAGTTTGATTAAAATGATCCAATATTGTAATGATTCATCATTGTATAAGGTTAATCAAGTCATTGTTATGTATTAGAGGTCACTAGGAAGTTCAAATATGCAAAATATTGCAAACCATGTAAAGGTTGTCAATGTAAAGTTGAAAAAAAGATGAAGAATGAGGGAAGGTGAAGAGTCATTTGGCTCTTGGTTCATTCTAAGTAGTTGGAAACTGAAAGGTCATTTGTAATACCTTTAAAAAGGCCTTGTATACCTTTGAAAACTGGTGGGTGGTTGAAGATTTGAGCATGAAATGAGAAAAACAATGTTTTCCTGTATTTTCCTTCAAAAATTTGTTGTCTTTTGCTATTGTACAGCCCTGTATGGAATTGAATGGATGTCTAATAGATTTAAAATGTTATATCCTTCAACCACCTTCCATTTTATTCTTGTCCCATGCATTTTTATTTAGTTTTGTGAAAGATATGAGTGTTTTATGGATTGTAATTTTCTGATTTTCCCTGCAACAGTCTTGTTGCAGCGTTTGGTACGGTTTTTTACAAACATATACATGAGAAAGCCATATATGGTTGGAAATATTATTGAGTCTACTTTCCATTTATTTTTGTTTCATCACATTTTATTAATATTTGAATAAGTTATGGCATTTTTATTGAGGGTAGGTCTGCAGAGTTTAATTTTCTGAAAATACAGTCTGAAAATATGCATGGTACGACTTGGTACGGCCTCACATTGATGCATATAATAGATGGATGGAAATATATGTGTTTCTAGTTTACAATTATTTTTTTTGGTATAATTTTATTAAGTTTTGTGAGAGATATTACAATTTTGGTGAGGGTAGGTCTGAACGCTGCCTAGGGTTTGTAGTTTTGGGAAAAGAGTCATAACTTTCTCCCCTACCATTGGATCTTCATGAAAATTAGAAGAAAAATATGTATTAATTTTATCTTAAACATGACCAAACCAATTGGATTAGTTCTTTTATTTGTTAATGTTATTGAGGATAGTTTTGGTCCTCCTACCTCTGCATCATATTGGTATCAGAGCTGGCATAAGATTTGGGTGGTGTGTATTTTTTTTCTCCTGTCACTGAGAAGGCAGGTGAAGAGTGAGAAGATCTTGATTGTGTAGATAGATCGCTGAGGGAGGCAATCTACACCTTTTAGATTTTGTGTTTCTCAATTGTTTGGTTGCAGGTGCTTGTTCCATCTAGCTGCAAGAAGGATGTTTTCTGAGGTTGTGTGTGTTGGCAGACAAGATGAGGTCTGTCATAACCATTCTCCAATAGAGATTTAGCTGGAGAAGGATACATAGAGAAACCACTAAGGAGAGAGTGGTAGGTGCATCACCAGGATCTGCTTTTGGGTGAGATGAATAGTTTGGTGAGTTGGTTTGTTGTGAAGTAGTGAGAGAGATGGATACCTGTAGAAGCACTTGATGTTGTAGCCTGAAGAATACTCCACTGATGTGAGTAGAAGGAGCCTGAGGATGCTTTGTGAAGATGGTAGTTTATTTTGTTGGTTGGTTGGTCACCTTTCTTGATGTGAAGATTTGGAAGATTGTAGCTGAGAAGATTAAAGATTGAAGACAGAGGAAAGAGACTTTTGTTGCAGATACATTTCCAAGGGACTTGGAAATCTTTGTTGGTTGGTTGTATGGTGCAGGAGCACCTTGAATTCTATAGGAGTTTGATTAAAATGATCCAATATTATAATGATTCATCATTGTATAAGGTTAATCAAGTCATTGTTATGTATTAGAGGTCACTAGGAAGTTCAAATATGTAAAATATTGCAAACCATGTAAAGGTTGTCAATGTAAAGTTGGAAAAAAGATGAAGAATGAGGGAAGGTGAAGAGTCATTTGGCTCTTGGTTCATTCCAAGTAGTTAGAAACTGAAAGGTCATTTGTAATACCTTTAAAAAGGCCCTGTATACCTTTGAAAACTGGTGGGTGGTTGAAGATTTGAGCATGGAATGAGAAAAACAATGTTTTCCTGTATTTTCCTTCAGAAATTTACTGTCTTTTGCTATTGTATGGCTCTGTATGGAATTGAATGGATGTCTAATGGATTGAAAATGTTATATCCTTCAACCACCTTCTATTTTCTTCTTGTCCCATGCATTTTTATTTAGTTTTGTGAAAGATATGAGTGTTTTATGGATTGTAATTTTCTAATTTTCCCTGCAACAGTCCTGTTGCAGCATTTGGTACAGTTTTTTACAAACATATACAGGAGCAAGCCATATATGGTTGGAAATATTATTGATTCTACTTTCCATTTCTTTTTGTTTCATCAAATTTTATTAAGATTTGAATAATTTATGGCATTTTTATTGAGGGTAGGTCTGCAGAGTTTAATTTTCTGAAAATACAGTCTGAAAATATGCATGGTACGACTTGGTACGGCCTCACATTGATGTATATAATAGATGGATGGAAATATATGTGTTTCTAGTTTACAATTATTTTGGTTTTATATAATGTTATTAAGTTTTGTGAGAGATATTACAATTTTAGTGTGGGCAGGTCTGAACGCTGCCTAGGATTTGTAGTTTTGGGAAAAGAGTCATAACTTTCTCCCCTACCATTGGATCTTCATGAAAATTGGAATAAAAATATGTATTAATGTTCTATTAAACATGACCAAACCAATTGGATTAGTTCTTTTATTTGTTAATGTGATTGAGGATAGTTTTGGTCCTCCTACCTCTGCATCATATTGGTATCAGAGCTGGCATAAGATTTGGGTGGTGTGTATTTTTTTTCTCCTATCACTGAGAAGGCAGGTGAAGAGCGAGAAGATCTTGATTGTGTAGATAGATCACTGAGGGAGGTAATCTACACCTTTTAGATTTTGTGTTTCTCAGTTGTTTGGTTGCAGGTGCTTGTTCCATCTAGCTGCAAGAAGGATGTTTTCTGAGGTTGTGTGTTGGCAGACAAGATGAGGTCTGTCATGACCATTCTCCAATAGAGATTTAGTTGGAGAAGGATACATAGAGAAACCACTAAGGAGAGAGTGGTAGATGCATCACCAGGATCTGCTTTTGGGTGAGATGAATGGTTTGGTGAGTTGGTTTGTTGTGAAGCAGTGAGAGAGATGGATACCTGTAGAAGCACTTGATGTTGTAGCCTGAAGAATACTCTACTGATGGGAGTAGAAGGAGCCTAAGGATGCTTTGTGAAGATGGTAGTTTGTTTTGTTGGTTGGTTGGTCACCTTTCTTGATGTGAAGATTTGGAAGATTGTAGCTGAGAAGATTAAAGATTGAAGACAAAGGAAAGAGACTTTTGTTGCAGATACATTTCCAAGGGACTTAGAAATCTTTGTTGGTTGGTTGTATGGTGCAGGAGCACCTTGACTTCTATAGGAGTTTGATTAAAATGATCCAATATTGTAATGATTCATCATTGTATAAGGTTAATCAAGTCATTGTTATGTATTAGAGGTCACTAGGAAGTTCAAATATGTAAAATATTGCAAACCATGTAAAGGTTGTCAATGTAAAGTTAGAAAAAAGATGAAGAATGAGGGAAGGTGAAGAGTCATTTAGCTCTTGGTTCATTCCAAGTAGTTGTAAACTAAAAGGTCATTTGTAATACCTTTAAAAAGGCCTTGTATACCTTTGAAAATTGGTGGGTGGTTGAAGATTTGAGCATGGAATGAGAAAAATAATGTTTTCCTGTATTTTCCTTCAGAAATTTGTTGTCTTTTGCTATTGTACGGCCCTGTATGGAATTGAATAGATGTCTAATGGATTGAAAATGTTATATCCTTCAACCACCTTCCATTTTCTTCTTGTCCTATGCATTTTTATTTAGTTTTGTGAAAGATATAAGTGTTTTATAGATTGTAATTTTCTGATTTTCCCTGCAATAGTCTTGTTGCAGCATTTGGTACGGTTTTTTACAAACATATACAGAAGAAATCCATATATGGTTAGAAATATTATTGATTCTACTTTCTATTTCTTTTTGTTTCATCAAATTTTATTAAGATTTGAATAAGTTATGGCATTTTTATTGAGGGTAGGTCTGCAGAGTTTAATTTTCTGAAAATACAGTCTGAAAATATGCATGGTACGACTTGGTACGGCCTCACATTGATGTATATAATAGATGGATAGAAATATATGTGTTTCTAGTTTACAATTATTTTGGTTTGGTATAATTTTATTAAGTGTTGTGAGAGATATTGCAATTTTGGTGAGGGTAGGTCTGAACGCCGCCTAGGGTTTGTAGTTTTGGGAAAAGAGTCATAACTTTCTCCCCTACCATTGGGTCTTCATGAAAATTAGAAGAAAAATATGTATTAATATTCTCTTAAACATGACCAAACCAATTGGATTAGTTCTTTTATTTGTTAATGTTATTGAGGATAGTTTTGGTCCTCCTACCTCTACATCATATTGGTATCAGAGCTAGCATAAGATTTGGGTGGTGTGTATTTTTTTTTCTCCTGTCACTGAGAAGGCAGGTGAAGAGCGAGAAGATCTTGATTGTGTAGATAGATCGCTGAAGGAGGCAATCTACACCTTTTAGATTTTGTGTTTCTCAGTTGTTTGGTTGCAGGTGCTTGTTCCATCTAGCTGCAAGAAGGATGTTTTCTGAGGTTGTGTGTGTTGGCAGACAAGATGAGGTCTGTCATGACCATTCTCCAATAGAGATTTAGCTGGAGAAGGATACATAGAGAAAACACTAAGGAGAGAGTGGTAGGTGCATCACCAGGATCTGCTTTTGGGTGAGATGAATGGTTTGGTGAGTTGGTTTGTTGTGAAGCAGTGAGAGAGATGGATACCTGTAGAAGCACTTGATGTTGTAGCCTGAAGAATACTCCACTGATGGGAGTAGAAGGAGCTTGAGGATGCTTTGTAAAGATGGTAGTTTATTTTGTTGGTTGGTTGGTCACCTTTCTTGATGTGAAGATTTGGAAGAATGTAGCTGAGAAGATTAAAGATTGAAGACAGAGGAAAGAGACTTTTATTGTAGATACATTTCCAAGGGACTTGGAAATCTTTGTTGGTTGGTTGTATGGTGCAGGAGCACCTTGACTTCTATAGGAGTTTGATTAAAATGATCCAATATTGTAATGATTCATCATTGTATAAGGTTAATCAAGTCATTGTTATGTATTAGAGGTCACTATGAAGTTTAAATATGCAAAATATTGCAAACCATGTAAAGGTTGTCAATGTAAAGTTAGAAAAAAGATGAAGAATGAGGGAAGGTGAAGAGTCATTTCGCTCTTGGTTCATTCCAAGTAGTTGGAAACTGAAAGGTCATTTGTAATACCTTTAAAAAGGCCTTGTATACCTTTGAAAACTGGTGGGTGGTTGAAGATTTGAGCATGGAATGAGAAAAATAATATTTTCCTGTATTTTCCTTCAGAAATTTGCTATCTTTTGCTATTGTACAGCCCTGTATGGAATTGAATGGATGTCTAATGGATTTAAAATGTTATATCCTTCAACCACCTTCTATTTTCTTCTTGTCCCATGCATTTTTATTTAGTTTTGTGAAAGATATGAGTGTTTTATGGATTGTAATTTTCTGATTTTCCCTGCAACAGTCCTGTTGCAGCATTTGGTACGGTTTTTTACAAACATATACAGGAGCAAGCCATATATGGTTGGAAATATTATTGAGTCTACTTTCCATTTCTTTTTGTTTCATCAAATTTTATTAAGATTTGAATAAGTTATGGCATTTCTATTGAGGGTAGGTCTGCAGAGTTTAATTTTCTGAAAATACAGTCTGAAAATATGTATGGTACGACTTGGTACGGCCTCACATTGATGCATATAATAGATGGATGGAAATATATGTGTTTCTAGTTTACAATTATTTTAGTTTGATATAATTTTATTAAGTTTTGTGAGAGATACTGCAATTTTGGTGAGGGCAGGTCTGAACGCTGCCTAGGATTTGTAGTTTTGGGAAAAGAGTCATAACTTTCTCCCCTACCATTGGATCTTCATGAAAATTGGAAGAAAAATATGTATTAATGTTCTCTTAAACATGACCAAATAAATTGGATTAGTTCTTTTATTTGTTAATGTTATTGAGGATAGTTTTTGTCCTCCTACCTCTGCATCAATTAGAAAGAGGATGATATAGAATGATGAGGTTAGATGACTTGGATTAATTAGGATGTGGTTGATTGGATGACTAGGATGATTTTGCTTGGAATGATTGGATGATGCGATGGACAAATGGGATGTGTGTTATGACAAGTAGGTTGAGGATGATGTGGCAATTGTTTATGGGTAGTGTGACTTGGACAATATCAAACACAAGATCTCACATGTACATGCATGAACACCAAACACAATGATAAATCTATACAACCTAGGCTAGGCAAGGACAATACCTACTAGATTCCCACTTAGATTTCTCCAGCTGCACCTACTTATACCGGATGGCCTAGAAGTCTGGTAGCACTGCTCCCCCTTACAGTGCACTCACTTCTTAGGCATACCAGACTTCAAATTTCTAAAGATCTGAAGACCTCTAGAATTTGCCATCTCTACTATAAGCTACGAGATTGTGAGACGGCTTCAGAGGTCCAACCTCCCGTGCCAACAGATAGAAGGTTTTTGGATACTACACTAGGTTTCTAGTAATGGCTTCCGTTCAGGTGGCCATACATGCAGCAATTCGCTCCAATTAGGAGGCCTCCCAGCCTGTAGAGGTTATGCTCTACAGGGTTTCATGCACCGTAAGGTACTAAGAGAGACATTCATCGGTATGACATAATTGCACCTGTTGTTTATGACTTTCGTCACAAACACATTATTTATATAGCAGCTTGGAAGGGCTTGGATTTAGCCTATTTCCACTTGGGTCATTCCCTTCTCACAATGGGAAGGTAGACCCTCTAGAGTTAACTACAATTTCTCTTACACCCTAGATCCAATGGCTAGGCTGGGGGAGAGGATACTCTCGTTGCTAAATCAGGTTACACATAGACTCAGCAAGCAAATGAAGAAAAAAAACAAACACAGAGTATGCAGGGTTCATTTTAAACACCAAATCAAAGTGTTCCTAATTTAGTGGCAAAAAAGATTCTGACTGATCAAACTTACAGAAGATATGTTAGTAGTTTATTTTCTCCATTCTTTGACATGCATGTTTTGACAGGCTACATAGATAGATGTTAGCTGCCAAAGAGGATTAGGTCAAAAGATATGATCTGATAAAAACCTACAATTGATGATAAATAAGTTGCAAAAATAGAAAGTACATGAAATTCTGTGCACTTTTTTAAAAAAATCATTGAAAAAGGATCAATTTTGCTCCAGTTATGTGCATTTTAAGTTTGAAAGAAAGCTGATGTTTGACTAAGAAATTACCTACTGAAATGGTGAAATTACCTAATGAAAGTTGTACATCTATGAAGTTTGTGAAGTCATCTTTTCAGCAAGTATTCGTTTGCACTATTTTGAGTTCGTATGACCAACTTATGATAATTTGAAAAAGAACACCTATTAGGGTATATAGAAGCAAAAAGGGGTCTGACTAACAGTTTATCTTAACTGCTAATGTTCTGAATCTAGTCTGGTCACATAGCATAGTTTACCTCCAGTGGTTGGTGCTTGTACTGGTGGTTTGGTTTAGGGTGATTTTAGGTCAAAGCCCGTGGGCAATAAAGATTTCAACAAATAGTATGTCGATTAATATTTGCATTAACAATGTACATTAATAAAAGCACAACCAACAATTATAACCACCAATAAATTTGACTTAAGAGCATTGACCAGAGGGTGGCGCAAGTAGGGGATGATAATTAATGTCTAATAGGGCCATGAAATGTGACCGTTATGAAGCCGACCACAGCCATTATGAGAGTTGACGTGCGAAGACCGTCGACCACCACTAAGATCGCTTTTGTTGACTAATCTTTTTAATATAATCCCATGAGCCCGTCACGGTGGTCACTTGCAATATGAAGACTTTAGACCTGCGGGCAAAAAAGTGTTAATAGCTAGGGTTTCAAAATTTGAAAACGAAGGGCGACTAAAAGTGAAAGTCGACAAAGGGTCGACAATACCATGGCAAAAATCAACGACAGTAAGGGCGACAGTAAGGGCGACAGTAAAGGCCTATGTTTCAGTGACATCTAAATGGCAATCAAAGGAGTATGGTGGTGGTGACCACAATTTGATGGGCATCGATGGTGGCCAGGAGGTGGTCAATGAATGTTTAAGCTACGACCACAATTCGAGGGTGGCAGTCAAAAAGTATGGAGCGGGGAGTTTTAAAGAAGTTGACTAAGAAAATTTGTGGGTGGCAAAAAGGGTTCGAAGGGTGGCTTGGGATGGTGAATAAGGGTTTCTTTGGCAGTGATTTAGGAAATGTTAACGAAAACACCTTACAAGGTGGCGACAAAACTGCAGATGGGTGAAGGAAGGGTTTTTGACCAACTACAAGTTGCAACCAGAAAACATTAAACATGCACCCAAAACCTAATCAGGTCTTCGATTTTAGACAACTTACGAACAAAGAACAAAAGGGCCTGTGAGAAATGCCCATATGGTACAAATCCATATTGTATGGGAAGAAAGATTAAAAAAAATCATTTTTTTACAAAAAAGGTTCCTGTGATGAAATATATGTAAATTTATAGTTAAAAAGCCTGGAATCATCCTCTCGGACGCGATGGCAGAGTCATTTTGAGCTCTGGAGATCACCTGCAATAGATTCCCTTCAAAACTTGCAAACGAGGGTTAGAATAGAATGTAAATTTTATAACAAAAACCTGCAAAACTGATCAAGCAAAGTGAGTCCCACCGGGCGTGCCAAAAATGTAACCAAAAAATATGGATAAAACAAATAACATGCAATCCCTTTTTACCCAAACCCTTCGAATACCTCAGATGTTGAAATATTGATGCATGCATGATTGATTGCTTGACCAATTTGATGTTGATTGCTCAGATACACAGCATAATGATTATAGGATGAAGATTTGATGGATGAAAGATAGATAGATGAAGGATGATGGATGAAAGATTGAGGAGATATTTCAGTAGAGTAACAATACTTGACAGCTCATCCATGCAAATGGCTTGGAATGAATCAATTTATAGACAAAGATGAGAGAATGGAGGGATAAAACTTTCATTTCGAAATGGAAGATCCTCTTGAGTTGAGTGATGTGGGTTGAGGAAGGTTTCCGTTTTGTGAGAGGAGATGGAATTAGAAAGTTGGTTGTGCAACTTGGGAGGAAATTAAAAGGTGGAAGAGTTAACTCGAGAGATGATTTGAGTCATCTTGAGAGATGGGAATGGAAGGTGAAAGAGTGATTTGAGAGATGAGTTGAGATGGAAATAGAAGGTGGGCAAAGTCATAATTAAATAATTTTAAAAAATATTTAAATTATGAGGCATGTGAGAGTGATAAATTAAAATATTTATTTTATTTAATTTAAGAGGGAAAGGGATTAAATAAATAAATAAAATTTATTTATTTAATAAAGCGAAGGGATGGGATAAATTAAATAAATATTAGATTTATTTAATTTATTAGAGGAAGTGTTAGGATGGCGAAGGGGTTATGATGGCGACATGGGTACCTAGGGAAAAACATAAGGTGTTTCAAGAGATGGACATTTTTGGGTGTCTACAGTTGGAACTCTAATAGAGAAAGTATTCTATGCTTGATACTCTTTTTAGTGTTGAAAAAGAAAATACAAGATTTGTGCTTGTTAATTTCCTGGCCTGATGCACATACATATTTTGCCAATAATTCCTTGATTGTTCTCACCTCACTGATCTCTGATGCTCCATATAATATTGTGTCATCAGTGAACTGTTGATGTGTAATCTGGGGAAAGTTGTCAGCCACATGAACTCCTTTCCATAGTCCAGTATCTGATTGCTCTTCATATCTCTTCCACCATTGTTATGAAGAGGAAGAGTAACAATGGATCTCCCTACCGAAAACCTCGTGTGGGTGTAAAGAACCCCACAGGGTTGTCGTTAATCAATATCAAATACTTCACTGTAGAGATGCAACTAAAAATCTAATCGATCCATTCATTGTTGAAGCCAAAATCTTTCAGAATACTCATAGTAAATCTCCAATCGACCCTATCATATGCCTTACTGACATTGAGTTTCAAAACCATACGAATTTGATTGATGGTTGTGATTGAGTGGATAACCTCATGAGCCACAATGACCACATCTATTGTGGTTCTGCCAGGCATGAAACCATTTTGTTCTTCTAAAATGATGCATGGTAGTAAGGGTTTAAGGCAGTTGGCCATGACTTATGCTATGATGTTGTATATGGTATTATAGAGTGAAATCGGATGAAAGTCAAAGAGGGAATCTGATTCATTCTTTTTGGGTATCAAGGCAATCATTATTGTATTAATGTCTTTGATGATGCCTCTAACTCTCCTTGAGACCTCTACCAAACTCCAAACATTGTCTTCCAAGATGTGCCAAAATTCCTGGTAAAAGACCGTAAGGAATCCATCTGGTCTAGGGGATTTGTCAAGATGCATTTGGAAGATCACACTGTTTACTTCTTCTTTGGTGATGGGGTCTATGAGCATTTGGTTGTCTTCATCACTAATTAATTTTAGTATCAAATTGAGAAAGAAATTCTAGTCCAAAATGTTCAAGGCTTTAGAATTTTCCAAAAGGTTTTGAAACAAATGCAAAGCCTCCTCCCTAATTTCTTCTTTGTCTTTGGTAATCAATGCATCCACCTTTCTCAGAGAACTGATCCTATTTTGCATTCTTTTGCACTTCATGGAATTGTGGAAGAATTTAGTGTTAAGATCCCCCTCTTTGAGCCAATTTTCTCTTGACTTGGATTTCCAGTATATCTCCTCTACGGAAAGTATTTCATCATGTTCCTTCATTATATCTTTGTCCAATATGTATTCCTCCTCTATCATTCTGTGCTCCAGGATATGATTGTGCAATGTCACTTGTTCCTCTTCTACCCTTTCCTTTTCCTTGAAGATGTTCTTGAAGACTTCCTTATTCTATTTTTTCAGTTAGTTTTTTATGGTGATTAACTTCTTGGCAAACCTTAACATCTTGGTTCCCCGCTAGACCTAAGCATTCTGCCACCATTCCTTCATTAGTTCCTAGAGAGAGTCGCTCTGATGCCACATTCACTCAAATTTGAAGTGGCACCGATCTGGGGATTTGTCATCTTCCGTTGTGATTAAAACAGAATAATGATCATATCCTGAATATGGATTGATGTAGGAAGTTAGAATATATTTAGTGTTATCCAACTTTGACTAAAGAGGAATCTGTCCAGCCGCTCCACAATGTTTGTGAATCCCTATCTTTGATTTATCCATGTGTAAGTTCCATTTTTGGGGGTGCATCAATTAGGCCTAATCCTCCCATGAAATATTGAAAATCCTTTTGTCGTCTGCTTGTTTGGAAATTACCTCCTCTCTTCTTGCCTTGGGAGAGGATTGTGTTACAATCCCCTCTAATAAGAAATAGATTAAAATTAGCCTTATTAAGGAAAATTTTGATCTCATTCCGTACCTTTAGTTTGTCCTATGTTCTAACATGCCCATACACATTGATCAAGATGAATGAAGGGCTAGACATGGTGCAAGAGATTTCCGTTGCCATCCAACTCACTGTGTTCCCATGGGGGCATGCTTTTACTCTGTTCGATCTCCACATGACTCCAATACCACCAAACGCTCCATTGGATCCAATGTAATGAAACAACTTGCACAATATCTGAATATAATAGTAAATATGCTAAAAATACTTGATAATAATATGCCACTTCGAGGGGGCAACCTCCTAATCCACTTCGATGGGGATACCTCCAATAGTCTTCAATAAGAACACAATACACAATATGATCTAAAATGAGACTCACTACCTTCTATATATACCTATTTATGCCTAGGATATCACCCAGGCTGACTTAGATAGCCCTATAGAATCCTTAAGCTGACCTAAACAACTAAATAAAAATATAATAATGATAATATGACTTAATTAAGAGTTAAGATAGCCACAAGTTGACTATTCATAACCATATACACTATAGAAGTAAGGGTATAACATGCCCCCCACCTTTACAAAAGCGTTGTCCTCAATGCTGATCAATTGTGGTAGTTTCTTCATATAATCTTCATCATCCCATGTGGAAACTTCAACTAGAAGATATTTCCTTGATGTCCTCAGCTTATTTCAGCTCCAAGATGTGTCTTCCCTTTGCATCTAGCTCTTGATGGTGACGAATGTGTTCTTCCTTTACTTGAACCTTTTGATGTGCCATAGAGGAACAGGTGAGGAATAGTACATGGTACCCTTGGATTGGTTGAATAGCTTGATTAGGAAGTTCTTCTTCTTCTTTCACTTCTTCTTCTTCATTGCCTTTTTCTTCTTCTTCTTCTTCTTCTTCTTCTTCTTCTTCTTCTTGGTTGCTTGAGACCTCCTTTCTTGGTTCCTTCATAAAGGCACTTAACATGCTTTGTATGTATGATATATCTCCTCTTAGGTCACACATATCCCTCTTAACCTCTTCCTTGAACTTACTTATTTCCTCATCCTTATCAGAGGATTTCCCCAGTGTGACAACATTCTTTTTGCCTCTTGTTGTAGGCCTCGTCATGATGGAAACCAATATTTTTGCAATAAATCACACAAATGAAATGTAAATTCTCTAAAAATTTTACTGTAACTTACTAGGACCAAGATACCACTTACCTAGAAAAAAATCCAAAAAATTAGCAAATTTGCTGCCTTGAGAGCGAATTTGTTGGAAACCCTAATTTTGCAATAACTCACTTATTTTTGCTTCAATTTCTCCAATATTTGGACTGTAGGATACTCTATTATGTCTTCAAAACCCCAATACAAATTATACTCCAATTCTGTAGGATGTGAGAGATATGTAGATCTCAAATAAATTGTGTAGAAATCGTAATTATGCAATAATTTGCTCAAATCTGCTCCAATTCCTTTGAAATCTGGACTGTATCTTCTTTAATATGGTCTTCAAAAACCCTTTAAAAATATTTAAAAAATTCACTTAAATCTGAAAGTTATGCTCTTCCCAAAATCACCTCCAATGTTGAGAAAAAATCTTGCCTCTACGGTGCCAAGATCATGCTCTGATACCACTTGTAATGAAACAACTTGTACAATATCTGAATATAATAGTAAATATGCTGAAAATACTTGATAATAATATGCCACTTTGAGGGGGTAACCTCCTAATCCTCTTCGATGGGGATACCTCCAATAGTCTTCAATAAGAACACAATACACAATATGATCTGAAATGAGGCTCACTACCTCCTATATATACCTATTTATGCCTAGGATATCACCCAAGCTGACTTAGATAGCCCTATAGAAGCCTTAGGCTGACCTAAACAACTAAATAACAATATAATAATGATAATATGACTTAATTAAGAGCTAAGATAGCCACAAGCCGACTATTCATAACCATATACACTATAGAAGTAAGGGCATAACATCCAATAAAATGTCCCTCCTAGTCTTTGAATTTAGTGAGAAAATTTGTTGCCTCCTCTGTACTTAGTTTAGTTTCTTGTAGGATGATCAAGTCTATGTTTAGAAATTTGAACTGGCACTTCGTCAGGCACCTCTTGTTAGGGGTATTTAATCCCCTAACATTCCATGTGATTATCTTCATTGGTCCCTAAGGTAGGGGCTTCCTCCCTTAGTAAAACAAATTATTGATTGAAGATTGATTCTTATCGCATGTTGCCTCTTCTCTTTTTTTTTGTTTTTCTACCTCTTTTTTTCTACATCTTTAGATTTGGTATTGAGATCCTAGAGGGCACTTGATTAATGATCCTCAACTCCTTAGTACCGAAATCATCTTCTTCCATACTTTCATCTTCCTCCCAATCTGATCCATCTAATTCTTGTTTCGATCCTTCTATTCCTTGTTCCAAATTCACTTCCATGTGTGTCATGAGTGGGGGCTCAATTGGTAGATTGACAGTTATTGTCATGTCCCCGTATTAAGGCATTACATAAATTAAAGATTTAAACATCATGATAAAGAAAACGGTGAAAGTGCCTTCGTAAAATATCAATCCGTAATAATATGTGTATAATCTAAAGATATAAATAATAGCAATTTAATACTATTATAATCATAATTATCATGAGATAATATTATGATTATAATTATCTAAAATAAATATTAATAATTTAGATATTATTGTAATATTATATAAGGATAAAAATAAATAAAATATTATAAATCATAAATCGAATGTTATAAGTTAATTAACTAAATATTATCAATGGTATAAGAACCATTGAGCATGAAGTGGGAGAACCCATATTATGAAGCACCCAAATACAAATTAGTGATCCTTAACAAATATGGAGTAATGAACACCTTATAACTAAGGCAGCAAGTAAAATTAGCTTTAAGGCAGCAAAAGACCCAGATACAATTAGAACTAACAATCACTAGGAGATATCCAAATAATGATAATTAGTAACAGTCATAATAAACAGTAAGGAGATCACTTACATGAGATATATTAAGTGTAGCAACCTAAAGATAACGGCCAATATACATGACTCTTTGAAGAGTCGTCACTCTTCTAATGAGTTTCTCTTATAAGAAAAGGGTATATATATGGAAGGAAAAATATGGAAGGAAGAATAAAAAGAACAAAGGGAGATACACATATGAATATGCAGATGGGAATATAGAGATAATCGAACATGTGTATGGCTCATAGGAGATAGCATCGATCATCAAGGAAACAAGCACACAACACATTCAGATTGAACATCAGATGGCACCAATCAAGGATCATTAGAGAGAGGCAATCCATCAATCGAATCATTCATTAAAGACAAGGAAGATGAATCTGCATCAGAGGTACGGCAGAGCAGCAATCAGAAACTCTAAGTTCTTGAAGGCATCGATCCCAAATAGCAGATATTATTATTAATTCGTATAAGAGCATCTTTTCAAGACTGCAATCCATCTTCTATTAGCAGGTAAGCACCTTTATAATATTTAATTCCTCTTCACCTGATGGGCGGCCGTACCAACATAGGTATGCAAAAATCGTATTCTTGTTTCATTCTTGATAGCAATTATTATGTAGGCAGTCATATGCAATTGTTCATGTTAATGTATTTGCATCGATTATGATAACTCTTAGTTATGAACAATCATATGATGGCTCTCATAAATGTATCGATTATGATTTATGGGCAGCAATCATATGCTTGTTCACATCATAATAACTTTGATTTTTGCATAGCCATTCTTAGTAATACATTACATTATCCATGATGGTACAACCATCATGACTAATGAAATGTAAACAATCATATAGAAGGATCATTTATAATATATGTATATATATATATGCAAGAATTCAAGTAATTTACCTAGTAATCAATTATGCATAATGAATGTGATTTACCAACTTTATATGAGAGATAGGAAGGAAAATTACCAAGAGGCCACATGGGTATTTAGAGACCTTTGTCACATGAGGTATAAGGTACCCATGATGCAAAGGATGATTATCACATAGAGGCCTTGTCACATGAGGTATAAGGTACTCATAGTGCAAGGATAGTGATGTATAGGCCTTGGTTACTTGATGTAAGGCATCGTAAAGGTACCAAGGACTCTCAAGAGGCCTTGACTCTAAGGTATTAAGGATACCATATTGAGTCTAAGGATAGAGACATTAGAGCCCCATAGTAGATAACGGTAACTCACCTCCAATCTCCCATAGAATGTTAGTAAATGACATGTAGACAAGTAGATTGCAATTTGTATTGATGAATATCCTAGATCATGTGAAATGTCATGAAAGAATATGCAAGGCATATTAATAATGATCATGAAAGTAACATATGAAATGTTAATGTTATGCAAGGCATATTAATGATGATCATGAAAGTAACATATGAAATGTTAATGTTATGCAAGGCATATGAATGATGATCATAAGACTAACTTGTGAAATATAAAAAGCATTGAAAGCAATCATGAGATTAGCAATGATGATATGCATTGAAAGTAGATATGAATTCATAATAGTGATATGAATAGAAAATGATCATAGACGAATAACAGTAATTTGTATAGTGATGTATATTGATAGAAATCAATGATGAACTAAGTTATGAATTGACAATCAATCATAGAAATAATGAAGCAATGTTCTATGTGTGAATTATATATATTGACTTTTAAATGAAAATAGACTAATGTTCTTTTGTTGCAAGTTGAAATTTGTGAACAAGGGAAAAAAGAATTCTAATTTGTGACAAGGGGACATTACAGTTATCACATTCATTGTCCTTTCTTCTATTGCCTTTAGTGTGGTTGTTTCCACTTTCTCAATGGTAGGCACAATCAAACCTTGAGTCTTTCCAAAGTCATATTGCATTCCTTTTTCCACCCATACTTCATGTTGTACCAAAGGGCATGTTTTCATTGAATGATCCCTTCTTCTACAGTTTAGACAAAAGAACTTTTCTTCAATTTCTATCGATTGATTTGAATCTCCTTCTTCGATTGTTAGGATTATCTTCTTTGGGATTTTTTAGATGGCCAAAATCTTCAATCTAGCATACAAGTACAAATTGTTTTCCACTATTTCTTCATCAATTTCTAAGAGAGATCCAATGGTATTACCAATTTTCTTTAAACAGTCATCTACCCAAAATTCTAGTGGCAAATTGTAAAGCCTTATCCAGATGGGCTCCTCCACCGGTTCGCATTTCAGTGGGTCAAAATTAGGGCACCATTTTTGAACAAAAAGAGATACCTCTTCTTCCTTCCCTTCCACACTTCTTCTTCTTTGCTCGCAGTCTTCCTTGTTTTGGAAAATCGCAGTGAAAAATCCCCGTGGAAGAAATTTCAGCACATATGAACACTTCCAATTCTCCTTTGCCCATAATTCTATTCCTACTCTCATTTTCTTCTTACCCATGAAATGGAAGATGATCACTTTTTCCTTCAATGCTTCCGGATCCCCTGCAACTTCTAAGGAGAGGTTGATTTCCAAATTTTCTTTTGTTCGGGGCTCCTCATGTGTTTCATTTTTCTAATTTCCCTTTTTTTTTATGTGCGATCCTCGAAACGAGCCATTATTTGACTGTCACTTATTATATATATAAAACAAGGGATGATAACCTCTAGAATCTATAGCCTATATCATTTCTTTTTAAAGTAGAAATAAATAAATAAAATAAAATTTTGGATTAAAAAATCATCTTGCATTTCCTTGCATTAGTTTCCTTCCATGAGACTACAATCCTTTAAGGCTTTCTGTCAAATAGTTCATGTAGCATGCCTCTGCTCCCACATTTCCATACATGTTTCCCTAGTTGAGGCAACCACAAAAAACAAGAAACCAAAAATAAAAGAAAATTGATAAAGGAATTTATGCGTAATCATATCTACATCCATACTTTGTTCCAATCTCCTTATTATCACGCAGCAGGGAGGATGCTGATAGTTTTTGTACAAGTCACATGTAAACCTGCCAAATACATTGTTCATATTAAAATAATAATAATCAAAATCAAAATAATTAGCTGATAGGCTTTTTATAAGTGGGCTTTCACTTAACTAGAAAGTTGTCTCACATTGGAAAATTTTCTAAACTCGTCGATTTGGCAAAAAATCGTGTCAGAAAAGTCTCATGTTGTTGAAATGTCCCCCGTCGGATACTTTGAAAATAGTTGAAAGCAAATAACTTAGGCAAACAAATCAAATTGCAAGATTTGAGGTGAGCTAAAGGGGAGTACGAACAAAAAACAAAAGAATCACCTTCCAAGGAATCGATCCAAGGCCGTGGAGGATTTTTTTTTAAAGGTATTTGCATCAGTTCTTTGTTTTTCTAGCACAAAAACTAAAATCCTTTTCTTGTATTTTCCTTAAACACAGAAAAATTGAAATCCCATTACTGCCTTTTTAAATATTTTGGGTCCAACTTATTAAGCTTCACCATAATCTCTCCATTGGGATCAACCAATATTGGGTATGTAATCTTACTTCTAGGGGAACATGTTTCAACATCAGGCAACCATGCTCTATGTGAATCCACCTCATTAGAGGACAAGCCCAAAAGCTTCACTCCATGCTTCTCAAATTCACCAATGTAGTTGGTAATCCTTCCAAGCTTGGTAGTACAGGCCGATGTAAAATCAGCTGACCCGGAAAAAGAATGAAGACATAAGTAAAACAAAAACATAGAAACAAAATGATATATTGAAGAGTTTTGAGAACTGACCAGGGTGTGAGAAGATAATGGCCCAGCTGTCCCCAATGTAGTCATAGAGCCCAATGTGGCCATGAGTGGAGTCTGCCTCCACATTAGGAATTTTGTCTCCCAAGGCAACTCCTGGCATTTTTTGTTTCATGAAAAAAAATTATAGTCTACTACTTCAAGCACAAAGATTTATGCCCAAACCTTACTGCATATGGTGTAAGAAAATGGAGGGGTATATATAATAGTTAATGGGTTGATAATGCACTTGGAATTGTGTGTCATATGCATGGTTGCAACGTGACATAGAGCACTAAACATGTGACAAATTATGTATTTTATATGTTTGCCCCCATACTCCATCTTCTCAAGTGTGGATTCTTGACATTAACTGAATCCATGCCTTATTATCTGAGCTCCATTAGTTCATGCCCCCCCCCCTAAAAGAAAAGAACCTATATTTTGAGTTTCTTTAGTGAATGTCAATATAATTAAAAAATAGATTTATAATTAAAATTTTTTGAAAATAATTAAAAAATATTTATTTTAATAACACAAAATGCCTTTCTTTAGAGAAATTTCCTCATCTAGAGATGAAGTCTTTGCAAAAGTTTTTAACAAACAAGTATTTTAGGCATTCATCACATTGATTCCTCTTATTCCTTCAATTCCTCCCAATCTTCTTAATGTTCCCTTAAACTTCCTATTGGTGAATCCCTTGCACCCCTAAAATTGCTAATAAATAAATGGAAATGTGAGGAATGGCCATGAGAGGCTTCACCTCTCACCCCCTTCTTTACGAGTCGGCCCTTCTTTTGTTACTGCTCTCATGCTGAAAGCATTAGTCCATGACGGTGCTCTCTATATCACACCCACCTCCTCTCCTTAACTCTATTGTCGCCTCACTTTATAAAGAAAAAGAATTGCATTTAGGTTTTTCTTTTAAAAAGTTATCACAAATTCTATGTTTATTGTGCATTTTAGGGTTGAGATTCGAAGACTTTTATGCATTATGCTTTAAGGTATAATAATATTTGTGAGATCTATTGTTAAAATATAAATGATTCAAATCGATTTAAGAGTAAGTATACCATTTTAAATAGATTAGTATTATATATTTAAATCATTTAAAATTTGCCTTATATAAATCATTTAAAACATGATGAATAAATTAAATAAAGTGAAATATTTCTTAAACCATTGTAAAAGAAAATAAATTAGCCCTTAATTAATTATATTATTTAAATCATGAATTTTTAAAATATTTTAAAACAAATTATAAAAAGAAAAGTGTTTTTATGTATATGTATTTGTAGCATATCATTAAATAAGTTTAGTATCAATAAATTTTGAAAAAAATCTTATGTAAAATATTTAAAAACATGAATTAGTGATCATAGTCTTATTGATTTATCTACCTTTGTAAATATATTTTGGATATATATAAATTAAGACCTCTTAGCTAAACATGAATATAAGATTCCTTGGCCGGGTGATAAAATGTATGTATTGTGCTGCACAATTTAAATTAGGCTTAGAATACTACTTCTTGTATGGCATAAAAATACATACCATTTTCTATTGCTTATGACTAGAGTGTAATGTAATTAATTTTAGTATAGATATAGTTAGTTATATCGTCCCCACTCATACAATCCAACTTTAAACCATAACTCATCGTGGTTAGTGAATTAAAGACATAATTTGGTTGTCATTGCCTCCCTGTAGCTAGCCTACCTCTATCTTATGGGTTTTGTAGTATTGGGATGCAAGTAGGCAATGTTGATTTAACTCATCTTATGTGTGTGGTTAGTCATATCGTGATTTTATTTATTTTATTTTATTTTTTTTGGGGGGAGGAGATTTCGTCACACCAGGAGTGGCTACCACTCCTACCTTATGGTAGTATGTGTGCTCTCCCTCTATGTGCACGTGTGTGTGTGCTCTTACATGTTTTATTCATATGTGGTTGTGGTGCTAGTGTTAGTGTTGTTAAGATGTAGACACATTGTTGCTTATCCTTCAACATCATCATTGTCCTTGTCCAATTCAAACTTGGTCTCTGTCAGTCTTTTGTGTGTGCTTTACTAAGTTTTGTTTCCAAGTTAAAGGGTCTTCATTTTTCCTTTATCGGCAATCTTGTGCTTTTTTACACCTTATCGCTGAATTGGTTGGTTCTCTAACCCTATCATTTAGAAATGAAGAATTTTGTCTAAGTATTATTCTTTTATTATTGGCTTTTTATGTATTTTGGAAACCAAGTCTTCTTTCTTTCATTATCAACAAAACTTTGAGTTCACAAACTTTGTCGGGGAAACCATTGGTTCGCGAACTTCTCGATTTCCTGATATATATGCTATTATTCCCTTGTAAAGTTACCTTCCCTATCGACATTTGTTGTCTTTTGTAAACTTAACTTGTGTTTTATTCGTTGTCACTTATTTCTCAAGTTCGTGATTTTCCTGATTAAGCAATGCCTTCCTTGTGTTAGGTTTGATTTGTGAAACCGTCTTTTTGCCAATAAAGGGAAAATGAAAGTGATTATGTATCACTCACATTGAAGGTTCATGAACTTGTAAGTTCACCAATACTTGTAATTGCTGACAGAAGATCATATAAAGGAAATCAAAGGAAAGGATGGTTCGTGAACTTATAAGTTCATCGATAAAGGAGATTTACTGATGCGAAAATCAATCATTTATAAAATGAATGGCTTGGTTTACAAAATCAAAAGTTTGTTGATAAGGAAGTTTTGTTGATGGTTACTTTTGTCGATAAAGAGATACCTGGAAGTTTTTTGTTGGTTTGCGAAATGATAAAATAGCTAATAAAGGGGATTAGCGATATAATACGTGAATGAAAATCATTTTTTTCCAAAGCATTTAATGAAACCTTTTACCCTAATCAAGGTTTAATTTATATACAATTTGAGTTTTGAAAAAATGCATTAGCTGTGCTGTGATTTGGACCGGTTTGCAGTTTGCTTTCTCCCACAGTTATCTAGCTTCTAGTCTCAAGAATTACAGTTCTAAGGTGAGTGAATTGTTGTGATACCTAATTCAATTTGAACATTACTTCAGTGTTTTTGTTGGAAGGGTATTGGTATTGTTGTTATCTTCCTTTCATGACTAGTGAAACCCTCTTTCTTCCAAACACCATCTATAACCTTTTCCTGCCTATTATAAACCGGTTGCTCCTAGTAACAGTTAACAGTTCAATTGAGTGGTTATTTAGATTTTCCAAGATGAAATACAAATACCAAGGCCTTGACATTTCCTTCATTTTAGATAACCAACTTTCAGGCGTGAAAGACACAGACCTAGGTCATATTGACTTGAAATAATTTTGGGAAAGGATGAACACAAACCCAAGGGAACCTATTGGTTCCCAAATCTGCATGCATCAAGTCCTAAAGATTTGCCACTTCTTATACTTAGATTCAATAAGAGATTTGGCCAACAGAGTGGGAGATTACCTCCTATCTCCCCTACACTTCAGGTTCTACCGCACCTAGGGGGTATTCCCTTATTCACAATCAATAGATGTAGCTTTTCAATACCAGGCAAAATGTTCTCATGTATGCACCAAGACTTATAAGATCAACCCTAGACTAGTAATGTTCTTGGATTATCTAACTTATTCATATCTGAGAACATGCAAGACCTAAACCTAACTAAAACAAAACATAAAATGAAATGATTTTGAAAGATTTATCATTAAGTTCAGTTATCTTCTTAACCATTGGGCAAATAAACCCTAGACCGGTGCTTTATCAAGGCAACAGACTTAGACCCATTAATGTAAATGTTCCCTCATGACAACAAAACTTCATATCCAGAGGACCCAAAATAAAAGTATTACTACCTTACAGTAACATGTCCAAGAAAAAGTATTATCTGTGACTCTTCTTCACTACTCCCTTGATACAACACGTCTCCCCTTATACCTAACTCAAAGCAATTTAATCCATTCCTTGAACAGATGCAACAAATCAGATATATCACATAGCAAATGTACATGAATGAGTTTAGAAACCCTTAGCAACTTCAATCAAAAGAAAAATGCTCATACCCAAGTAGACAATCATAGATAACACACACAAAAAGTGTTTTTCATATAACTCAATCTGGAAAGAACAATGTCATTCAAAAATGTATTCATCTACAAAACATAAAATACCTCTGCACCCAGACAAAATGAACCAAGTTTGCAATAGAAATTACTCCCCAAAGTGTGGATACCTTGTATCTAAATCCCAAAATCCCCTAGGATATTATTTTCCCAGATCCCTCTTAATGAAAAAGACTAGCCCTTTTATAGAACACAAGAGCTAAGTCATACTACATATTAGTTAGCTACATTTTTGTATTACATTAAAGATTGTGGGCCATTGCACTCATTACAATGAAAATTCCTCATGAAGACTATTCTAGCCTCTAGATAATTTATTGTACATGAGTTAGTTCCATTAATTTACCTGCCATGAACAACCCAGAATTTGAATTCTTTTGAAAAGATGCTCACCATTTTCCCTCTCAATGCTCAAAATAAACGTCTACAACTAAAAAATTTTCAATTTTGAATGTAGACCATCGATTGGACAAGACCAACACCTTGGAATGCTTTGAAAATCTACTCGACACTATTGAAAAGTCCTCCGCCAATGAAAATGTGCCAATTGGGCGGTCACAACACATACGAGTTGCTGAAGACTGCCACGCGTCACGCTATTGCAGCCACGCACTAGAGGGTGGGCCACCTCTATTTGGCTCTGCATGCTTGCGCTAAGCCTCCATGCATACCTCCTGCTTCGTAGCCATTTTCTTTCATCCAGGGACCGGCCACATGGCATCATCTCATGACCACACGCTGAATCTTTCCTTCCAACAGGAGTCCTCTACATCTCTGCACGACCGTCAATCTTCAGTATATGTAGCTCGCCTCCACGCCCGACACCTAGTAGCATTCCTTTGCTAGACTCAGAATCTTCATTTTAATGGTCATAGGCCCAAGCTTCTTTCGACAGGTGTCGGCATCTCGCAATCGTACGGAGGAACCATGACGTCACCAAAGATGTTGTGCGCGCTTGTTATTTGTTTTCATGTGGCACCTTTAGGCTTTACAAGACTTAGGACTCAAGCATTATGATGCAATGGGCTACAGAGGGTAATACTAGGTAAGAGGGTCCGGTTAACTCATGACTTGAAAAAATTAAGGTTGTGACTTAAGCAACCGGGAACCTAGGCTAAACAGTCAATGAAAGAATAAAACATAAAGTGAAAAGGGACTATGGGACTTAGGGTTTAAGGAAATAATGATGAAGACTTGCAGACCTGACTTAAAACCCTAGACCTAGGTAGGTACCACCAGAACCCATAGTACAAAAGACTTTTGAAAGTGGGCTAGCTCACGCAGGAGGCTTTCCCTCGACCGTGCAATGCCAAGACTTGATAATGGCTTGTATTAACAACTATACGCCGAATCATGACAAATCAGAACTGTTAGTGGTGAGATGGTAATACAAATAGATGTTGATACCATCAATAACACATTTTGATTACCAGTCTAGGAGGAGTATGATAATATTTCATAGGAAATTGGGTGGAATTTCTATATCGATGGCAAGAAAATGTTCAGAACAGTCATTGCCACTTCATGGTTTAAGAAAGAGAAGATGGGAGGATCAAAACTCCCTAAAAACATGGTTAGAGCCTTGTTCAAAGATGACATTCTAGATATAATAACACTATTACACATAGTGGTAGGGAGTGCAGACTCAAATGAGTTCTCAGATTGGATGTACCAATTTATAATGGTCATATGCACAGGTAAACAACACATAGATTGGGCAAAACTCATCGGTGATCATCTACATGATCAACTAGTAAACTTTCAGAAGAGGAGAAACAAATTCCATATGTATTCTTACCTGGTGTACCTTTTAGCTAGCACTCAAAAGGTTTAGCCTAATTTGAATACCACTGACACATTGGATAAAGATACACAGGTGTATGACTACTTCACCCAGTTGTAGGAAGAATTTGGAAATAAAGATTATAGAAGGATTAATGATGCTTTTCTGATGTTCATGGTAAGAAGAATATATGAGAACCCTAAGTTGAGAATATTGATAGAGACTACAAATTTGATTATGCAATTTTACAATTATTTTGTTCAGTTTTATATATTTACATATTTCAAGATTGGTGGCTTTGAATTCCCTCCTTTGAAATTACCTAGATATGCATCAGATTATATTATTTTTCAAGAATAATGTAGACAAGCAGCCATTGCAAGCAAGAGGTATCATGACAACAAGAAGAAAGGATACCCTTTCCCTTTAAAACTGACTCATTATACTTGCAATAAACCTGAAGATGCCAAACATGTTGATAGACTACTTTCTAAGTTGAGTTTGCATTCTTATGAGTCCAGAAGTTTCTTTGGCAATAAAGATTTTGTAAAGAATAATTTGTACTTTCCCATGCTACGAGAACATCGGCCTCATTTAGAAGATTTTTGGGAAGATTGTGTGGATGAGCACGAAGTGAGGAGAAGAGACTGATCAAGATTGACCTTAGACCAAATGAGAGCCTTCAAGCTTACATGTGATCTTCCCAACATAGTTGATGACTATTCTGATATGATTGACAAGGGATATTATGTTGAAAGCTCTAAACCATTGCCAAAATTAAGATGGTTTGAAAGAGAAATATCAGTTATTTTTGTTAGATCTTCTTTTGTGTTGAATAAGAGTTAGAGGTGGCTGAAATTTAATATGAATGGTTATGTTGTAGGTTCTCCTTCACACAAGGAGCACACAATGGGAGATCAACATACTTCTGTAGGAACCTTTGCCCAAGACACACCTAGCAAGACTCATTCTATAGGATCACAGTCTCCTACTCAGGATGGGAATGATGGACGTGAAGACCCAAAGAAGAATGTTGGATTGAAGGGGCGGTGTGAAGGGGACAATCAGCCTCCTAGGAAGAAATTGGAAATTAAAAGGCCTTTAAATCCCTATGCTAAAAAATTGTCAAGCCAAGAGCAGGTGCAACAGGGTCAAGGGGATAGGATAACTCCTTCTCCACCATGTATAAGGACACAATTTCCCCTTCTTTCATGCAGACTCCCCCACCTATTTCTCATGATGGGATATCTTCTCCACCTTCACCCTCACAACAACAAAAGATTTGCCTGGTACACCTATATTTGATTCTATGCCAAATGTGAGACTAATGGTTATCCTATTTTTCCAATCCCTACATGGTTACGAGAAGAAGTCGGTAATAAAAGGAAGTATATTCATATTATTGATACTCAGTTTGATGCAGTTGCAAGATTGTTGAGACTAGAAACTCCACCCAAGAAGGCAAAGATAATGTCAAGGCTCATGGTTGATCCCATGATGAAACATCAGTATGTGGAGATGGTAAAGCCTATGGTGGAAAAAGATGAGAAGGATCTTTAAGTTGATGACTTTCATATTAGCAAGGTGGACTTGGGTTCTCCTTCAGTACATGGTGATATCCATAATGCCAAATTATCTATGGAGATCCTTGCCACAAGGTTAGAGGAGAGGGAGAGAGAAAATGAACTGTTAGAAGAGTAGGTGAATATTCTCACCTCTTAAATCAGGCCCATAGTGGATACCACTAGGTCCAGCCCCTGGATGCAACCATGGACACCCTTGTGAAGGCTCCTCCTAAGGGTGTGAGTGTAGAATTTGTTGATCAAATCAATAAATATAAATTCTTGTGAAAAGAAACAAAAGAATAGGTTGAAAAACTCATAGTTGAGGGTTTATTGTATATTCATGATGTAATTCATTTGTATACTAAAATATCTAATAAACAAAATGAGATTTTGGTTGACCTAAAGGTAATTAGAAAAGAGGAAGCAATGCTAAATGTGGCCAAGAATGGGCTCCAAGATATGGTAAAAATTGATTCTAGTGTGTTGGTCTTAGAGCATGTTATTGACAAGCCAGAGGAGAATGAATCAACAAAAGCGGTTGAATGATATTGACTAGAAGCTAGTAATGACAAAACAATGCTTGACAGACCTGAAAAATATTGTTAAGAATAACAAGTCATACTTGTTAGATCTCAGAAGTTCTTGTGTGTCCTTAGGGGTCGATATTTTTCATGAAACTGAGACAAGTTTATTAGATGCTTATGTAGCTAAGCAAGCTTTCAAAGATTTGTTGGCAGAAGAATTAAAGACTAAGGAGGATCTAGATGGCAATCCAATAGAAAAATTGTGTAATGTGGTAGCATATCTTTTAAATTTCAAGAAAGATGTTGTGGAAGTGCACAAGAAATATGAAGATGCCAGTAATGATTTATAGATGTAGAGGACTAGGTTAACCATTACTAGCATACCCAATGGAAAAGATATCATCCCAATCCTGAAAAAGTTTCAAATCCTCAAAGCAAAGTTGGACGCTTCACAGGTATCTGGAGATCAAGTAGCTAAAGATGACCAGGGTGAACAAGTGCATAAAGATGAACAAATGGACCCAGATGCCAAAGAAGAAGATGGAAAAGAAGCCTCAACATATTATTTTATTGTGTTCGTTTTCATAAACTTTGAAAGACTTTATGTTATATTATGCTTTATTGGACATGACTTCTTTTATTACTTTAAAAAGAAGTATTATTGTACTTTAATGTTCATTGCAAAGATAGTTATAAAGGAAAAGTTAGTTCCTATCACTTTTACTATATAATGAATAAGTGAAAGTGATATGGGATCTTTTGGTAAAAATTGTTTTTCATGACTAGATCATTAATATTTTGTTGGTTCTAATTTTTGAAGGAAAAGGGGGATATTTTATATGAAGACTGTAATAATTTTAGGAGAAGAGCATTGTGCTCTATATTTGACTCATTAATACAGGAGAGAGTTTATATTGGCTCATCTTCTTTGGTGTTTCCTATTTATTCTTCTTATGTTGAATATCTATACTTTGAGTTCTAAAGTTTATAGTTATTTTTATGGGATGTTGGTAACCTACCTCTTATAGTTACACTATCATCTGGGTGTCTTCATTCTTGAGTCTAAATCTGATGCAAGGGTGGTAGTTTAAAACATTGATAATCATTTCACTAGTTTTCTTCCATTCTTATGTTTGGACATCACCTAGTAACTACATAGTTGTAAGTTGTATTTCATTTTCCTACAGTGCATTGGGCATTGCTAGGGTTTTATTACATTTTTATATTTGTAAAAATTCACCTTTCCTTCTTTCAAGTTAAAAGTGTACCCTAAACAATTAATTTATCATATGAAGGGAGCTTCCCCTTCTTCAAACGTAGAGAACAGTTACAAACCTCCATTTGTATTCTGGTCAACTATTAGTAAGTTTGTCACCTTGTAGTTTGGAAAATATCTATAAAAAGAGCTAGGTGACTAAATCTATTTACTAACACACATGTGCATATATGTATGTGGTGAAACTTTAGAGTTGATGTGATTGAAGCAAAAAAAAATGTTGGTCCTTAATTGAGCTTTTCTTTAGTTAATTTTTTGTTGGGCATGACACCCTCAATATATAGGCCAAAGAGAACCAAGAAATTATGAATGGTTTCCAAAACCATGAGCCAAACACTAGTCAAGATTGTCCACATTCAACCTATGTACCCCACCTCCAAGTGTAACTCCATTAATAAAATCTGACTCCTAATTGATTAGTTTGACTACCAAGACCAAGTGGGGTCAAAGTAACTCCCAAGAACTCCATGTAGGTGTAGTTATTACCACTTACACACCTCTTACATACACTATAAATACAAAATTTTAGATAAATACTTATTAAAATATAATTAATTTCAAATAAATGCTTGTTAAAAATGCATCATGCTCTTAGATATTTGCTAGGGTTTTGAGCTTAGCTTGGCTTGCATGTATTTGGTTTTGTTGGTAGTTAGTATATGTTATATTACTTCTTGTTTAAGTAGGAGTTCATATATTTCCTTGCATTTATTAGGGGTTCTTTGTTTTCTTGCCTTCAGGTTAATTTATGCTCCTTTAAATGGCTTCAATACTTAGAAATCTAGCATTTGATGTTGGTTATATTGGTTTGAATTTGTAGGAGAATGGGCCCCCCTCCAAAAAAACCCCAAAATATATGTATTGGTGATGTTTCACAAGGTAAGTCTTTGGAAGCCCCACCTAATATTAATTTTCCTATTCTAGAATTTAATAATGCTTGCAAATGGCTTGAAAAAAATACTTTGCTTGGTGGGTGTATCCCTTCTTAAATCATTCTCTGTGAGTGGGTCAATGAATCTTTAGTCCTTCATGGGGTTTATCTAGATGTTATCTAAAACCTCAAAAAAGGGTTTTTTCTTTTCCACTTTGTGAAAGTAAACCACATGGATGTCATTCTTAAGAATGGTCCTTGGTGTGTGTATAGCTCTTTGTTGGTTTTACACCTAGATCTAAGACTTTATTGTTTTTGAGGAACAAGTTCTCTAGGTCCTAGTTTGGGTTGAGTTTCTTGGTTTACCCTTGCCCTATTATCCTTTCTTAAATTGTATCGTTGCTTCTTTAGGAAATGTTATCTATGTTGAGATGGATAGGGTTTTTCCAGACATCCTAAGAAAAATGTTCATGTTAAAGTTTATCTTTATAAAGATCTCAAATATTTTATTGACATTGATATTACCCATCTATGTCATACCTAGAGAGTTATTTATCTTAATTTAATGAACACTTGTTATAGGTGCCAATCCTTGGAACACAAAATCAAAAATTGTCCCTTAGTAATGTTAAGAGCCAACCATAGACTTAAACTTGCTAGCAGCACACCTCAAAAAATGAGGCAAGATGGAAATGGAAAACTACAAAAATAACCAAATAATGGGACAAAAAACCCATCTTCTAATAGTGGGTTGCAAAAAAAGAATATTAATCCTTTGGTTTGAAATCATATTCACAAGTTGAAGGAGATTGTGTCTCCTGGAACATTGGGGAATCCTTCAAAGAGGTAAATAAACCTCAATTTATTAGAATTTCACCTACTTCTAGTGCTCTATCTTCTCAAATTAAAATATTGGCTTCTTCCTCCTCCTCCTCTCCATGAGTAATTTCAAATAAACGAATGATATGAAGTGAATTTTTATAGAATAGCTATGAATCTCTTAAAGAGATTGAGAGCAATGATATAACTCTAGATTCTTGTATCCCATGAATTTTCTCTCATGGAATGTTGGTCTAACATACCTCACATGAAAGTATACTATGTGGGATACTCAACAAAGATTTGTAAAGATATCTATATTATTTGTTTGTAAAAGGATAAAAGAGCACTCTCTTGAGTCCTTTAGGCCAAGGACCTCTTTTGTTTCATTCTTGGCCATGGACCTATTTTGTTTTGTTTACATTCTCATTGGTTCTACATTCCTTGGTGTGGTGATTTGCTTGGTGATTCTAGTTGTTGATTTTCTTAGGCTCTTTACTTTCTATAGTTTATTGTGTTATATGGCCACCTAGCCGCTAGAGGTGGAATGTGGCAAAGTCGCTACATTTATTTATCAAAAATGGTAACCACTCTTAGTGGACCAATAATGTGACCCAACCAACATGGATTTATGGGCCCTCTTCAATATTGATAATCATGGTGTTATTGATATTTATGATTCTAATGATGTTGTTGAAAGATCTAATATTTGGTATTAGATTGTTGACTCAAATTCTATCACAACATGAGTTGTGTGTGGAGACTTTAATATGGTGGAAGTGTTGGATAAGTGTGATAATTTCCCTATGCACTAGATGATTAGTGATAGGGAAGCTTAGTATGACATGCACAATAAATTGGGGCTTTTAATCTCAATACCTATGTCCTCAAAATCAATCTGCATTATATACATGGAATAATATCTACTCTAATCTGAAAGGGTTCTCAAATAATTTGACAAAGCCATGTTGTTATCTCAATATTTATTTCCTATTTCCATCTATTTTTCCTTTCTAATTGAGCCTTTGCTAGAAATTATGCTTTTATCACTTCCTAAAAATATTTTGCATTGAATGGTAGTTTTCCAAGACCAAGACAAGGAAAAGTTAATTCTTCCTTAACCCGTCTCTACTAACTCATCAGCCAACCCTTGCCCACATTTGATGTGTCTAGAATTTGGAGCCATGTCCTCAACATCTGACTAGCTAGATTGAATGGTGGAATAATGCTATCAATCATACCTTTCATTTTCTATGCATTAATGGGAACTAGCCAGCATGTTTCCACTATCACTCATATGAAGCCACCACACCAAAACTCTACCATGATACCACTAAGTTGGAAGAGTGACTATTTTACCTTATTTGCAACTGTGAGTGGCCAAAATTCACCAACAAAAGCAAATTATTGATAATCATTCTACTAGGAGAGATCAAATTAAAGCCCATCTTTATTACCTTAAAATTGAGGATAAAGTTTGTAAGGAATTCTTTCAATCCTTGATACATCATTATGTATCTTAGTTAATTAAGCACAACAATGAAGGCCAACAACTCTTAATCAAACTACTTTCCATTCTTAAAGATTTTCTCCACCATTATCAATATGTTTTCAAAGCCTATGGTTCCTCTCCTAAGGGAGATAATTCTCTTCAAAAATGCATTAATGTGGCTCCTTTTTAACTCTTTGGTTCCCATTGATCTCTATGTGAACAACTTATCACTGAAGATAATCATCGTGAGGCAGTGTTCACCATGGCCAATGACAAAGCTCTAGGATGTGATGAATTTCCTTTTAAATTTTATAAAGCCTTATGGGATAAGGTTGGCAATGATATTTTTAAATTTTACCTAGAAGCCTATCATTCAAACTCTTTAGGTAATGTTATCAATAAAGTTAATATCAAATTCATACGTAAATCTAAATATTTAGAGGAAATTTACAACTTAAGGTCGATCAAATTACTCAATTTCTCCTACAAAATTGAATTATGTAGTCCCTTTCTCTCAAGTTACATCATTTGCTTCATCTCATCATCCATCTTGAACAAAATAGATCATAAAATATAGGTGCATTCTTGACAATGTTATTATTGTGTGGGAAGGGATGGAATAGGCCAAGCATTCTTAATAACAGGCTATTTTTATGCAAATTGATTTTACAAAAGAAAAAAAAAATATTGAATGGTTGCTTATAGAACTATTATACTACAAGCACTAGGTTTTGGTCTCAATTTCTAGCACTTTATTTAATGCTCCTTGTTAATGCTTCTACTTGAATTGCAATCAATGGTTAACAATCCCCCTCATTTGAGATTTTTCATTCCATGAGTCAGGGATGTCCTCTTTCCCATGTGTTCTATGTGCTAGCTATTGAAGGGTTTAGCTATCCTCTAGCTTATGTTGTTTCTCAAATCCTAGTTAAAGGTATTAATCTTCCCAATTCCCCCAATAACTTGTTAATGGTCACTTTGCTAATGACTCTTTTCTTACTCTCTTGGAAGAAGAGGATAATATCAAACAAGCTCTTCATTGCCTAGATACCTTTTTCTTAGCCTCTAATTCTATTATTCAATGGCAAAAAAGCCAATCTTATAGACAATCCTTTCTACCCCTACCTAACTAGCTTAATTATTTTAGAAAGAAATGGATTGATCATAAAGAGGTTTTCAAATTCCTTGGTAGCCCTTTTACTTTTCAAGCTTCTCCCTCTTCATTGTGGCAAGTTTGTCATTGCTGTGTTTAGAAGAAATTGGCTTATTAGATCACCAAACCTCTTTCTCTTTGTGAAACTTTTAGGTTTGTTCTAATGTTTTAAAGGTTGCCCATGTTTATTATTCTTCCTATTGGGTTCCCTCAAAAGCCTCCTACCAATAGATTGAGAATATTTTAAGAGATTTTTAATGGGCCTCCTCTAATCAAGGAAAAGGCTTCCATAGGTTTTCCTAGTAGTTTTGTTGTCTCTCTTGCGATTTAGGTGGTATTGGCCTTATTGACATTCAGTGTTAGACATTAGCTTTGTATGCTCAGTGGGTTATTAGAGCCCTAGAGGGGAATGAAGCTTGGAAAATCTTGCTTCATCATTGTATTTCATTTGGTACTCCTTATGGTTATAAAGCCTAGAGAAAGCTAGACTTCCAATCTATTCTTATTATGAAGGAACCTATTTAGATCTAGGCAACATTTGCAACCAAAAGCATATGGAAGGCTTGGGAAACTATCAAGCCATGGCTTCTATCAAAAGGTAATAATTTTTACAATGGATTATCTATTAATTAGTAGTCCATTTGATGGTCTCCTGTGATCACTTGTTAGGATAGAGCTCTTGTTAAAGTCCCTTGGGTTTGTGCCCTAAATTTTTTCACATAAGCATTTAAGACTCTTCCAAATCTTTTTTCAAAGACCACCATAAATTTGTTGTCTTAGTGTTATGCCAAAATAAAATTCAAACTCTCCAATATGGATTTTGAATCCTTTCATATTGTTGTTGATTTTATCCCTATAGAAATGTTTCACAAAATTGACATTAGGTGCAATAAATTGTAACACTAATGTACATAATCCTAGGATTAGTAAGATAATATTTTATATTTCATATTTCCTAGCTATACTAGAAGCTGAATAGTCATCGAGAAGATGAATTGAATAGTCATTTTCATATTGTTAAATATGTACATTTTAATTGAATAGATGAAGGTTTCATTGAATATATTTTTGCTTGTCTAAGTCTCATACATTTCATTTGTCAATATTTTTCTTGCATTCTATTCCTAAACCTAACATTGATATCATAAAAGGTTATTTCTTCATTTTCATTAGTCATCCATCCCTCTCTAAATTCTTGTCTATTATTCATCGTCCCTATTTATTTTTCTGCACTCAATGCCTATTTCAAATTTCCCTTGATTAGGTCTATATGGACTTGGTTTTCCAAGATCAGCCTTCACCATTGCAATTACATCAACCAAACCTATTCTTACTCTTGCAAAGTCACTTGCCTAAGGAATAACTCTAGATTTAATAGAAAATGATCAAAAATCTTCTCGACCACATCCATCTAACTACAAATTCTGAGCAATTTTCATAAAGCGTTGTTCTAGGAGAGAAAGCACCACCATGTCTCTCTTAATTGGCAATAACAGTTAAATTTGTGCCTTCACCACCTTTAAATAAAAATACCTTCAATCCATAACTACTAAAATGCCTTAGTAACTTGACATTCAGTTGAAAGGATTCTTAGGAACATCAAAGTACGTGGATGTTCTGAATCATTCGCGTGTTTTAAACAGATTTTTTTGATGTTGAGATTTCTTCATTCATGGCTTCCTTTCATGGTTCTATAAGCTATTTTCATGGTCGTGCGAAGCTCCATGCCTGTAGTTCTCAGCATCTGCATCAAAGTGCTTTTCTAATCAATATACTTGAATAGTCACGAGGGCTCCATGAAGGTCACAAAAAGAGACTTGGCATGAGTTCGGCAGATGATAGCAAGAAAAATCCATAATATATACTACTCTCTAGCGTGACCAGAAATAAAGAGTGATTGTGAATACCAACCGTTCCAAGCATGACATGATGTGGGCAAGATTGAACCATGCTTCTATCATAGTAATTTTAATTTGATTCGACCCACCTCCAGAACCACTACAACCATCAGTCACTTTGTATCAAACACACCTCTTGCAATGTTGTTGCGACCTCTATTGCTGGCCTAGACTCTTCCTTGTCATGGTTGATGTTTCATTTCTTCTCTCAAAATGTGGCTCCCTTTGTACTCAAAGTAATAAGTTTTATTTCTTTAAACTTTGGGAATTGGGAGTTAAAATATAGTTAGGTGTTTTAAATTTGAAAGGAAATTTTTTAATATAATCATAGAATGGGGTGTTTTAAATTTGAAAGGAAATATTTTAATATAATCATAGAATGGGGTGTTTTAAATTTGAAAGGAAATTTTTTAATATAATCATAGAATGGGGTGTTTTAAAATAGTGAAAAAAGTCATTTTAGAAGGTCAGTTTTAGGAGATTGTCATTTTATCCATTTTAGAATATTTTGGGAGGGGATATTTTTTGACTTGTTAAATATTTCAAATAATAAGTTAGTTTTTCAATCAAAAGTCCAAAATCAAAACAAATTTTCCAAAACTTAAAACAATCACAATGTTCAGTATTCAAGGTAACTCTAGTTTATATTTATAAGTCAAGCCATTGTAAGTGAACTACTATACCCAGTGCCTAATATAGCTACAACAATAGTGTTTGTGGATTTATCCCTATAAATCATCAAGGAGAAATAAGGACACTTCCATTTTCATTTCCCACCTTACCCATTCCTCGCCATCATAAGACGTAAATACTAACTACAAGAAATTATGATTTCTTTCTAAGTAGGTGTTATTGATAGGATATTCATTTTCACGTGCTGCCTATGCGCCACATACCTCTCTATGCTCATGTGCTTTAATGTCACTTTCGAGTACTAAAGGGCATATCAAAAGGATGGGATTCTTCCATGTACCAATCGGTATATTGAAAGGGTTAACATATTGAGAGGTTTGGTATATCGATCTAGTGGTATGTAGAAAAGGTAACCTTTTGGAGTGATAAGGAACCAATACATCTCTATTTGACAATAAAATTCATTAGGTGTTGTGAATTGTATTATCTCTAAGCATTATCAATGGAACTCGACTCAAACGTGTTTATACTCTTTGTAATCATGTCTACATTATACACTAGCGGCATGTTATCTTTGCAAATTAATGTTAGAAACAAGCAAGAAGTAGACATAACATCAAAATGTTGGTGTCAATACAAGCCTCAATTTATGGAGTTTTGCAACCAATACAAGATGTTGTAGCAAGAAATCAATAGGTTGCAAGATCAACTACAAGATCATACCCTCAATGCCTCAGCATAAAAGTAAGATGTCAACAGTGATGTCCCTTCTTCAAGCAATTCAACTCAAAATACTGCTAAAGATACAAATTCCTCAAGAAGAAGAATGTTAAGCCCCCTTATGTGTAATAGAAAAGTGTTGCAGAGAAGAATAAAAATTTGTTATGCAAAAAAGTGTTATACTTGTTAATCAAGACCTATTTTAACACCTTTTGAACATTAAACGATAAAATCTCAATCCTGATGAATAAACCCAACAAAATAAAGTTAGGATTGGTCTAAGCCCACTTAAATGGACACTCTCTGAAGTTTGTGGGGCTAAAGGACCAGGGCACCTAGTGCCCTGGTCCCAAATGTTAGCCCTGATCCTATTCTTGTGGTGTCAGCTTAGAACACCTCCTTAAATTTTACAAGTCAACCCCATTTGGTTTTATTCATTGTTGGTGAGTGGGAATGCATATAAAAGCAAGTTAGTTTATTCATTTGAACATCTCTAAGTTCTCTAAGCAATCTAGGCACAATTGCACACTCTCTTCTTCTCTCTCATGCTCTTTATTCTTCTCTAAAGCTCTCTATGGTGGATTATTGTTGTTGCAGTAACTTCTTACATGTCGTGTGAAGATCTCTCTACTTCTTTGGGCTACACCAACTTCTTGAGTCAAGTTGTGACACTGTATCAAGCAAGATAGGGTTTTGATGCTCATGGTGACTCCTTTCCTTTATGCTTTGTTATCACATTCCATTCTATTTTATATTTGCATTTACCCTCATAAGGTACACTCTCTTTATCTCTCATCATTTCTATTGTGGAGGTGGAAACACCATTCACCGAGCTTGGCTTAGGCAAGCTCCTAAATAGCACTAACCCTCTTTCCTTCTTTTATGTGTGTAGGTTGGAGTAACAGGTTTCAAGATGCAAGATCTGGGAAGAAGGAAGGTTTTGTAGGTACAGGTATGGTGAAGCTTTGAGTTTCTATAAAACCCTAAATTGGGTCTAGGGTGCCCAGTACCTTGGTCTTTCTAGCCCCCAAACTTAGATCTAGGTTCTTCTCTGCTCACTGGTCTCTGTTGTGCTTTCAGATTTGTTGTATCTGTTTCTAATAGTCTGTTATGCTTTGATCTTGTTCAATTAGGGTTTCATGTTTTGCCCTAGTTTGATTGGTTGGATTTGGTTGATTCTCATCTATACAACAAAGGGACAAATCCCCTATAGTTTATCTCTCCTTCAAGGGTAGAATCCAAGCTTGGCTTGTGTCTCAATGTTGGATGGAAGAGGATTTGGCCTAGTTTAACCTTTTACACTAGGTCTCTCTTTTCTATCAAACATTTTGGTGAACCCGTTGTTTCTTAAACTTTGGCATCCTTCTTGCTTTATATCTGAGTTATTTTCTACCCTAGATCTGATTAGATTACATTCATTCATCATTTTGTATAGCTACATAGCTTATTTTAACATTATTTTATGTTGTTAAGGTTTACATAAACTTTGCATTCCTTGAAAATCTAGCTAGTCTTGAACCTAGGGTTTGTAGATTAGTGTGTTGCTTCATATCTTGGTGACATTATTAGGTGAATTAAATTTATTTCATTTTTAGTACCCTATCTTTCCTTGTGTTTAGAACATTCTTGCATCTTTGCATTTGAAATTAGAAAATCAAGCATTTGATTTCGGTGTAGAAAAAGCATATTTGTCATATTGTATATATTCCATAAGTTTAAATCATTATAGCATGATATAAATTTCTGATTTTTACATCATATCTTATTGGTATCACATTATTTAATCATTTCCTAGTTGCATATTGTGCATTGGCACTTCTTATTAGTAGGGTTTTCAAAAATCTTGCATTTTTGAAAAACCTAGCTAGTCTTGCACCTAGGGTTTATTGAGTACAATATTTATTCAAACTTTGCTGATGATAATTAGTGGTCAAGTCTAATTTTGCATTGCTTTAGCATTTCATAAATATCATTTTCAAATTATGAATAAAAATCATTCTTGCATCAAGGAATTTTGGTTTAGGGAACAAGCATTTAAGATCGAGGGTTCGATAATAAAACCCTAACTAGTCTTGCATTTAGTTGTTATATTTGAAATCTTATTTTCAGATCTGTTTTATGAGGAAGGATTGCTAAATCTGATTTTAATTTGTTGTAACTCATCATATTTGTTATATTTATTGAATTTAGAAAGCTAGAAACTTCATGCATCTATTTTCTCTTCAAAATATTGAAAGCAAAAAACATAAACAAAATTCTCTAGTTGCATACCTCATTAGGCACTTGTGCATCTTCATCAAAGAAAATTTCTCTAAATCTTTGTTGCATTCAAGTGGATAAATCATTTAGACACTCCTTTTGCACATACTACACAAACTACATTTGCAAGACTTAGTTGTTGTGGTTACCACAAATATCACATTTTTGGAAAACCCCGCTTGTCTTGCACTTGTAGGTCTTAGATTGAAATCTTAATTTGATATTGATTGTACTTGATTAATGAATTATACATTGTTGCTCCATATCATATTTGCATAAAATAGACAAGTCATTTCATCATGGCCTCTTCTAGTTATTCCTCTTTGGAATCTTTGCATGCATATATTATAGATTTTGAAAAAAAAATTAAATTCATTAATATTCATCCATATGTTTTAGATCACATAGCATCCATGTATGATATTGATATTTCTATATGTTCCATATATGATATCCTTTGTTATATATCTATTTTTTCTATCTTCATGAATCTCATGGGTGTGTATCCTTTGATATTAGAAGACTTTACTAAATTCATCTCCATGAATTGTCATGAGGATGATGGTGATAGTTCTTCTTCTACTTCTACTATAAACCATGATAATTCCATGTCTATTCCCATGGATCTTCCTCTAATACATATGATGGTGACCTAGCATTGCCTATGTCACCCTATGTTTTGGATCCCTCTCCCAAAATGGTTCCCACTCATGAGAATATTGTGGCACAAGAGGAAGAAATCATTGATACATTTCTTAACATCACTCTACCCTCTCTTCATTCTAATGCTTTCCCTTAAAAATATGAAACATTAGTGGATGAAGATCCTACTCTCACAATGGATCCCCCATGGGTAGATACTGTGCATTCATCTCATCATCCTAAATCTTGTATTTCTCAAAAAGATATCAATGTAAATTCTATCATCATTATTAGACTTATTCTGCCCACTAAGGGGATAGTGGATAAGTCCATTAATGTTTAAAATACTCCTAAAATCATGGTACATGAGGCACCTAATCCACCTCCTTTCTCTAAACCTGTGATTATAGTTCGTGGTGTTCCCAAACCATCTCGACCTCCTAGTTACTTTCTCAATATTGCAAAGCAAATTACTCAAAGGAATCAAGGTGTTAAAAATATGTCACATCAATTTCATTATAATTTGGTTGCTCACACACACAACACTCATCATAACAAGCAAAGTAAGCAAGCATTGAGTGTGCCCACTTCTCTTCCACCTTCTCAACCTATTCTTCTGCAAGCACCCCGTCTTCCTCAACAATTTGGTAGAGAATACAATCTTGTCAAGCAACTCCACGCTACTCCAGCTAAGATCTATCTATGGGATTTAATAAAAACATCACCTACATACCACAGAATGCTATAAGAGGCTCTACAAAAGGTAGTTGTTCCACCTTCTGTTAGACCGAATGATGTAGCATCTATGTTTAGTTGTATGCATGCAACAACGTTAGATATCATGTTTCAACAACATGAGCTACCTCCCATAGAGGTGCAAAACCAATATGAGCCTCTTATGATATTCATAATTATTAATTAAATGAGTGTAAGATGCACTATGATTGATGGTGGATCAGGTCTTAATGTTTGTGGCATAGATTTGTTACATAAACTCAATATTGATACATCTTTCATTAAACCAGATAAACTTGTCATTCATGGCTTTGTTAATGTTGGTAAACAATCACTAGGTAAAATCACCTTAAATGTTAAGGCTAGACCTGTGACATTCCCTACCCTTATCTATGTCATTCCTAATTCTATTTCATACAATATTCTTCTTGGTAGACTATGGATTATGTTACACGTATGATTCCTAGGGTTGTCATTGATGTCAACATTAGGTTGTCATTGATGTCAACATTATCATGGTGGTGTGATGGTGTTCATGGTTGGATGTCATATCCCATCTAACAAGAGAAGAGGATACATTTCATGATTGGATTTCATGTCCCATCTAACAAGAGAAGGAAGACACAATTCATGGTTGTATGTCATGTCCCATCCAACAAGAGAAGGAAGATATAGTTCATGGTTAGATGTCATGTATCATCCAACAAGAGAAGGGAGAAGATATAGTTCATATTAATATGGGAATTAGAAGCACAAAGATGATCATATGTATTGTTAATGCTACTGATGGCCTAAAGTATGTATCTTCCAAGTTCCATGATGATTTGACTACCAAAAGAGTGTTTTTTTGTTGACTAATTGAAGATAGTGTTGTCTACGTGAAGGTGATCTATGTAGGACAATGGAATGCTCTGCATTCCTCCACATTTGTAGATATAGCCATGTAGTTCTGGAACTATGTTTAGGATGCAGTGAAGGTGATAATTCCAAGTTTTTTAGATCATTTATCCTTCCGCTATGAAAGTTATGCATGATAGAGTATCGACATGTGTTCTAGCAGAGTAAGCTAATGTTGAAAGCCTGTTGGAATGCCCCACATTCCTCCATAAATGAATGACTACCCTTTCCATTTTGAGGACGTCCTTCTAGGTTTGTATTACATGCCTCCCTGTAGTTTCAAGGTTCTTGGTAGTGTGCAGCTCAGTTTTTCAAATGACATGTTGTAGTGTGCTCCAGGTGACAAATTGTTCCCAGAGTTCATGATTGAAGATGTACAGCACAATTCTTTGATGTGCAGTGGCAAAGGAGTGCTTGGAGATGTTGTATGAGTCATTTGCAAAAGTTTCATGAAGATAATTCTTGTTTTCGATACCGAACAAGGTTTTCAAGTTGATGTGGTCGTTATACTTCAAGTCTTCATGTGTTTTGCTTAAATTTGTTTGATTTTCAAATAAGTAGATTGTATGGATCTAATTCCTTGGTGTTTGAAGCTATGAAGGATGTTTTGGACCTAGTTAAGCAAGTGTTGGTGTCCACAAGGCATGGATCTTCTACTAGTACAACGTGTGGTTTCACTTAGGATCTATCTTCTACACGTTTCATGTTGTGCATTGTCTAGCCAACTTGTAAATGCATTTTTCATGTTGTATCTAGCCAACAAACAATGTAATCAATGTAATATCTTGTATAAATTATAAATCAAATTGAGTGAGGCTAAGTGTGATTGTAAATTGATTGAAAAAAGCTCTCAAGCAGATAAAGAGCAGAATGAATGCATTCTTGATGTGCAACTGAAGGAGAAAGAGCAGAAGTTGTTGATGTTGTCCCGATTCATCTTGAAGACTTCTATGTGACAGTGATCAAGTGTAGAGTGTGACTAACCAATTAGGTCATCAGAAGAAAGTGTGAAGAGGTAGAAGTGCAATCATCAAAGCCCTGAGTTTCAATGTCAGTTTTCAAATAGTAAAAGGAATGTCATACTATAATCTTTTGTAAGTGTGTTCTTAATTCAAGGAGTAGTAGCTTCCTTGGGTTATTGCCCTAAAATAAAGTTGTTATTTGAGCTTCATATATTGTGAGTTAATCCTCACCGTGGTTTTTCCCTTCTTGGCTTTTCCACGTATATCTAGTGTTATGTGTTGATGTTCATTGTATTAATCTTTCATGTTCATGTTAATGTTGTGATGCTTAAGTTTTAATCTGCTTCGGATAAGTTGAAGTTGTTAAATTTGAAGATTGTTTAGATATTGATTCATACCCCCCTTAGTATCTTGGTGTGCTCAATAGATTCGTGCCATGGGAGTAGTCCCATCTACCCTTCATTGATCAATAAAGTTCATTTTTGAAAATAAGATATATACAATTGAAGTTGATTTGGTTTTGGAAAGTTGCTTACAAATGGAAGCGAGATATCAAATTCCTCTAGGTAATTTGATCCCTTCTTTAACAAAAACAAAACCACTACCCTCTGCTACTAACAATAGTGTTGGTCAGGATAGTGTCAGTCCTTTGAATGCATTTTTTGATGATGATTGAGGTTCGTTAGATTTTACACCCTCCTTTGTGAGTGAACATAAAATCTCACCCTCACACCCAAAAACCTCGAAGGTAAATGAAATTTCTTCAACAAAATCTCATAATCCTAACAAACCTACACTCAAACTAATAACGATGGAACTTTTGATATTGATGAAGATCCGCTTTCTTCTAAAGAAATGGTGGTCATTTGTGATAAAGTATCATCTCAATCTAATGATTCATCTTCTTCTAATGCATGTCTTCATAATTATGGAGTCCCCTTAGATTTTAACCCCCATGGGTTTGTTGAAACAAAGATGGACCCTCCTCGCCATGATAAAAGGAATAATCCTTCTACATCTTCTTCAACACATGATCACACTTCTTATTTCAACAAAGATAGTCATTATTATGTCAAAAATTGTCCTCCTGCATGGAATGGTACAATTTTTCATAGTTTATCTCCTCTCCTTTGGTGTACTTTCAACCTAGTTTATTTCAGACCTTCCTAAACCTTGATTGAGCTATATCTAACTAAAGAAATGTCATGTTTCGAGATAACTAAAGACTGAAGGTGAAAAAGGAAGTTTGGATTTGGGATTCTTGGACCCCCTTAAGGCAGCCCTGATTGGGAAATTAGGGCTTGGACTTGGGCGCTTGCACCCTTGTCCTGCCTATTTCCTGGGTTTTGAATTTTGGCAGGGTGTCGACTCCTGCCGTGCATTTTGGGATTCTGTTTTCAAAATTTTGTTTTTCACGTGATGTCGACATCTTATTTTGAAACTTGAAATTCCTAAGATTAGATATTTAAATACATTTGAAAATTATTTTAACATACACAATCTATATGCAATCTTTATGCCAAAACTCTGCCGAAATTGCCATTGAAGATCAGCAACTTGTTGAAGCTCTTGAAGTTATTTGAATTTGCTATCATAGAGACATTTGATGGAGATTAGGAATCAAGATCTTGAGACTATCTTGCTCTTCCTAGGGTTTGTACACCTTTTGTATAATCAGGAGAAGGGTTGAAGCCTCCAACATTGAGCTTGAGAATCCTCCACAAATACGACTGCCTCACCTTTCTTGTTCACACAAGTCTTCATTGTGTTCATCTCCTTGAGGTGAAGTTGTGTTTGTTTCATTGAGTGAAGAAAAATGTTGATCTTTCCTTGATGCTTGAGTCATCTAGGGTTTTATATTTCTGCATACACATTTGTTAGATGAGCACACACATCTGCAGATCTTTATCCTTGGCTATTGTTGAGGTAGGAATACTGAAAATGGGGCTTGACTGAGGCAAGCTCCTATATAGCCACAACCAAATTTCTCCTCATTTTGCATGTACAAGTTGAATTCGTTAAGATCTGATAGAAAGGAGTGACATGAAGACTGATATTATAGACACAGTAATCACAGAGTTTCAAATTTTGAGATTATGAGACTTTTGGGATACTGGCACTCATGCCCTAGTCCAAATGGGTATTTTCTTCATGATCTATAAGCCTCTAGGGATTGCAAGACAACTGTTGTAGAAGATCCTAATAGTCAGAAACTTCTAGGACACTGGCACTAGCACCCTAGTCCATCAGATCCTCTATTTCCAGGTACACTATCTTTATACTATTTCCTCTGCATTTTTATAATCATTTCATTTTTATCTATGTCAAAAATCAAGTTACTACAATCTGATTGGTAATTTAGAGTTTGATGCTTAGTGAAAGACACTAGCTTGTAAAAACCTGATCAAAATAGTCACACAGATCTAATTAGCAGGAAAAGGGAACATAGGAAATCAACAGTTTATCCCCAAACTTCTCCCTTGCTTCCCTAATGCTGTAGTGCATGAAAGTGTAGGACTTGAAGTCTTCCATCTTGATTCCCCATTTTCCCACTAAACAGTCATATATCCTCTCCTCTTCCTTCGGACTTGGAGATGCGTTATGGGCATGGATTCAAAATCCTTTGCTAAGCATTAAGTTAGCTACACTGGTAACTTTTTGACTTACCTCATAGTTTTATCTCACACTCAGTGAGATCATTTGTATATTCTGTGCATATGAATGGATTGAAGGATAGGGATTACTACCTTGTTGTACATCATAAGTTATCTTCATATTAATTTCTGGTAATGAAATATTGAATTATTGTGTCCCTTGGAGTGCATTTGAATCATTTCTTACTGTCATCAACTATCCTTTGAAGATTTGCATCTATTATGTGTAGTTGTGGAACACCTGGTGAAGTATAACTAGATTTTAACTTCAATTCATGAATTTATTAGGATATATGTGTGAAATCACTAGAAATTTAAATTTCTTAGGACTTTTCCCTCTCAAACCTTATCTTTTGTCTTTTATTTCTAAAATTATCCTAAATAAGTGCAAATAATGATAAATCTTGGGGAAATAACCAATAATATCAATGAATTTGATGCTTTAAAGAAGATCTTTAAGTAAATATAGAATAACTAATTAAAGTTTAGTAAATCAGGCTAATTCAGAAGAACTGATCAAAGTTACATTAAATATGGAGAAATTGATCAAAATTTAGCTAATTAGAGATAATTCAGAAGAATTGATCAAAGTTATGTTAAATACAGAAGAACCTACTCAAAGCTTAGTTGCTAATTGATAAATTTGACAAGAATTACTAGGATATGTACAAATCATATAGGATAATAGTGATTGGGAAAATGGATGCAATCTTTGTAAGTCCCCCAAGTAAAACAACCTAAAACAAACCTTGAGTGAATACATGCGAAGTCAAGACCGGACGAATGGAACCTTGGGATTACAAATTCATCTTGAATTTGTCATATCTTTCAAGAGAGATAGGTGTTCGAGTATAGAATTTCTATCTTTGTTTGATTGTGAGTAAAATCATCATTAACATAAGTGGCACTAGAAGGAGGGCCAATGTTTTACATCCAGAGTTGATCTTCCTTTAAGATCTTGTTTTAACAACTTACAACAAATACCCTCATTACTGTACTATTCAGATGTGATTGTGCAAAGGTCATGTCTAGAACTTTAAAGTTCAACTTGATCTCATAAGATGGCTCATCAAGCTGCCACAAGGTCCAGATCTAGTGGTCCCTTAAGTGAATTTCCTAACGTGAGGTGAAGAGCTCGTTCAATTAGTGCACAAACAAGAAATCATGTCCCTATTGTTTTGGTAGTGTTGTTATAGGTCCAGATGGCCTTCTTTAATGTTGAATTTCCTATCAGTTTTACTGCATATCATGACATGCCAAAGATTCCTGACAAAATGTGTCCTAAGTATCATTTCCATCAAGATATTGAAGATCACCTTAGAACCTTTAAGGAGGCTTGCTTCAAAACAAGGATTCAACATGAGGATGTCATATGCTGGTTGTTCCCATATACACTCAGAGAAGAAGCTTATGGATGGTATGTTGATTTACCACAAAATTCAATAACAACTTGGTTACTAATGGAACAAGCTTTCCTTGCCAAATTTAGAGTTCCTATTGATGCAGCAATGATGTATCATCAATTTTCTAAAATTAATAGAGCTAAAGGTGAATTCATAATAACATTTAATGACAAATTTCAAAAGGCTTACTTGAGGTTAATTGATCCTTATAACATTGCTAAACCTATGGCCCTACTAGTCTATTATTCAATGCTAGATCCTTTGATCACAATGTTCATGAGGAGGGCAGATCCTCCCATAGCAAGTTTGTCTGGTGCTTATGCTAAAGTAGTGAAGCTAAATACTAAGATGAAGCAAGTAGGATATGGTCCACTGCAAAGCATGGGAAATCATGTTGTTTCCAACCAAATGCAACAAATTAATGGAGATCTGACGAATTATACTCCTCTAATGAATCCTTTATCGTTCCACCGATCAGTGTGCTCCAACCACAAGGAAACAATCAACTAGTGCTACATCCTGGACCTACTTTTACTGAGGTCCAACCAAATGTAAATTATGATTCTTTCTTCCTTCCTACTCAGGACAATGTAGTAGCAAAAGTCCAAGAGGAGAAGGAGGATTTAAGAGAGATCACATCTCAGTTAAAAAGACTGACAACTGAAGTAAAACAACTAAAAAATTAGAATTTCTATGCTCAAAATAACAACCAAAATAACAAAAATAGAGGTTACAATGCACCTAGACCTCTGATAGTTTGGAACACAAGGCCAAACTATGGAAGTATTTTGTCACCTTTAGATAATCTTGTTCCTACAGAGCTGAAATAGACAACCAAAGTTAACTTAGCCGAAGCTGTGCTGAATAATTAGTGCAGGATACATAATACAAGTGCACATGCCAAACTAGATTATCCATAGTTTGGAATTGTTGCAAGTATCTTTTAGGTAGAAGTGCATAATACCGAAAGAGAATCAAATGTTCTAGAAGGAAATGAAATCGTTCCTCTTGGATATGAATTAGGTATGATGCTTGAGAGATTCATGTTTCCAGAAGAGAGAATTAACATAGTTCATGAGAGTTACACCCTCATATGTGAAGAGTTAGCTTTGACACTGGAGGCTTACACTTTCCCTTTCGAGGAGGATAATGAGCCATAATAGGAAGTAGATGAGATCCATGCCTTTCAACAATTTTAAAGAGGTCACAATTATAACTTGCAGAACAACAATAATTGAGCATCAGGACCTTTGACAAGTTCCATTCCACTAAGCAACTTGAAAGGAAGCAAGATACACGGAACACACCTACTACACCAATCTAATAAGGGGAATGGAGTGCAAATTCATTTTAATCCTTACAATTGCAGCAACATTAAACTAATAACATAAAGATTATAGCAGCAACACAACACAGAAAGAAGGTGACACAAGATATACCATGGGGAAAACCTTTTCAGGTAAAAAACCCCACACTCTAAAACCTGCACAATGTATTATCAAAACAGCAATAGTTTACAATACACTTGCAATGCAAGTCTTCCAAGAGTTCACGAATGTCAATTTTGGAGTTATTCCGGCAGCATAACAGTTCCTGTAAAAACACTATGCAACTACAACTCCAAACTATGCATTTTATAGAGATTATAAGGCATATCTTGAGAGCATCTTGGGATAGGTATCCACCTTGGCCACATGGCCATTTTCAGCATCAAAGGACACTTGTCCTTGATTTCCTTACATCCCTTACATCTGTCATACATGGCAGATTTGACTTTCCCAATGTAGAGTGCTCCAGGCTAAAAATAGACTATGACAGATTCTCTTACACAACTTACAACTGTCATAAAATCTGCCCACAATAGCAATCTTGAAAATTGTAAGAGAATCCATCATACAATGCTACATATAGAATATTCTTCTTACAACATGTCATAGCCCAACTTGAGCACCCAAAGATGCCTTTCCCTCATGCAAAGATGCCAACTGACACTTGTCACCACTCGTCATAGGAATCTCCAAATTTGGCCCTTACGCGTCATAGATTCTGTCATATGGAATATTGCCTTCCACATACCAAAGATGCTAACACATGGAAAATTAATGCCACCTCAATATGGGACACCCAAATCCATGTAGGATTGACTTGACCATCCAAGTCACATTCCAAGTAAGCTAACATGTCACCATGCCATCTCAACTATGTGACCAAACTAAATGTGCAATCAAATACAACATTAGGCAATAATTAAATTTACAATTAATTTATTAATGCTAGGAAATTGCAAAGGTTGAGACACCTTAATTCCTAACATTATCCCACTTGTCGAACACCTTACAAGAGCCAAAAGGAAATCACAAGATTTTATCTGCTAGGGGCTGAGAGGCCCATAGACTCCAAACACCATCTGAACTTCTCTATGCTAACCAGTTTCATTAATGCATCTGCAACATTCTTCAAAGTATCTACCTTCTCCAAATTTACCTTCCCATCCTCTACCATGTCTCACATGAAGTGAAACAATACATCAATATGCTTTGTTCTGGCATGGAAAGTTGGATTCTTCGCAAGGTAAATCACACTCTGACTGTCACAACTGATCACAATCTAACATGCATCAACACCAATATCTGAACACAATCTCTTAAGCCATATGGCTTCCTTACAAGCATGAGTTGCTGCCATATACTCAGCTTCTGTCATGGACAAAGCAACCACAGGTTGTCGCTTACTCAACCAACTAATAGCACCACCAAATAGTGTAAACACATAAGCACTGGTGGATCTCCTGCTGTCAATGTCACCTACCCAATCTGAATCCACAAATCCATGAATATCAATAGAATGCAAAGGTCCTGTAACATTACCATGATAGCATATGGAATACTCAGAAGTACCCCTCAAATATCTGAACACTTGCTTAATTGCATCCCAATGTACCCGTCCAAGATTAGCCATATATTGACTAAGGACTCCCACTTCTTGGGTAATGTCTGGTCTTGTACAGACATGGCATACATCAAACTGCCAACAACACTAGCATAAGGTACTCTACTCATGTCCTCCACCTCACTAGGAGATTTTGGACAATCCTCAATAGACAAATTTGTCCCCAAATAAATAGGAACACACAATGGTCTACAATTTGCCATGCTGAACCTATCCAACATGGTCTTCACATACTTACTCTAGCTTAACCAAAGTTTTTTGTTATCTCTATCTCTTTGGATCTCCATCCTAAGAATATACCTAGCTACCTCTAAGTTTTTCATCTCAAACTGTGTTGACAACTAAGACTTCAAATCACAAATCATATTCTTACCATTCCAATCAGAAACATATCATCAACATACAGTGCAATTATGAGAATACGATCATTGTCAAACTTGTAATACACACAATGATTTGATTTCGATCTCAGATATCCAATTGACAACACAAAGGCATCAAACTTCAAGTACCACATCTTAGGAGACTGTTTCAATCAATACAAAGACTTCTTTAACTTGCAAACCAAATTTTCTTTACCTTTCACCATGTAATGCTTTGGCTGTGACATGTAAATCTCTTCCTCCAAATCACCATGAAGGAAAGTTGTCTTCACATCCATCTGTTCTACCTCTAAATCATAAGCAGCTGCAAGAGATAAAAGGAATCGAATGGATGTCAACTTTGCAATGGGAGAGAAGATCTCACCATAATCTATACCCTCCACTTGTGAATACCCCTTCGCAACCAATCTAGATTTATACTTCTCAACACTGCCATCTACACCAAATTTCTTCTTGAGCACCCATTTGCATGCAACAGGTTTCCATCTAGAAGGAAAAGGCACCAAGTCCCAAGTTTGATTCTTTTCTAAAGAAGCCATCTCATCCTCCATGGTCTCCTTCCAGGAACCTGCATCTTTCATATCCATAGCCTTTGATACAATTTTAGGTTCATCACTGTTGGTAAGAAAAGCAAAAGCACAACTAGAATCAAGCAATGTATAACCAAACCTCTCATGTTGCTTTCTTGATCATGTAGACCTCCTCAAAGGCTGAGGTTGAGATTTAGCTTCTTCTTTTGAGCTTTTAAAGCTGCTAGAGCTCTCCTCATCATCAAGGCCAACATTGTCTTTTTGTTCAGTCTTCTCAACAACATCCTCTTTCTTTTCTTTTTCTTCTAGCTGTAAAATAGTGGAAGAAGGTGTTAGCTCTCTGAAGATGACACTTTTTCTATACAACACTTTTTCAGCCATAGGGTCCCAAAGCTTGTATCCTTTCACACCGACACCATAGCCAATGAAGATACACTTAACAACCTTGTTCTCCAATTGTGACTAGTTCTCCCTAGGCACATGTGCATATGCCTCACAACCAAAAACATGAAGATGCCTTATTAAAGGCTTTCTACTAGACCACACCTCCATGGGTGTCTTTCCAACAAGAGCTGATGTAGGAGATCTATTTACCAGATAGAAAGTAGTGGCAACAACTTCAGACCAAAACTTTTGTTCTAGGCCAGCTCCACTAAGCATACTCCTAGCCTTCTCCATCAGTGTCCTGGTCATCCTCTCTGCAACTTCATTTTGTTGCGGGGTGTATGGAGTTGTCTTATGTCTTTCAATCCCAAGTTCCTTGCAATATTTATCAAATTCTGTTGAATAGAACTCACCACCATTGTCAATTCTCAAACACTTAATCTTTTTACCTGTCTGATTTTCAGCAAAGGCTTTAAACTCCTTAAACTTACTATAGACTTCAAATTTGCTTCTGAGAAAATAAATCCATGTCCTTCTACTGTAGTCATCTATGAAAGATACAAAATATATAGATTTTGATAACAAAGGAACATTAACAAGACCAAATACATCAGAATGAACAAGGTCCAACACACCAAAAGACTTATGAGAACTCAAATAAAACTGAACACAGTTTTGTTTTCCATAGATACAATCTTCGCAAAAGTCAAACTCAAGATTACAATCATCTAACCCCTCACCGAGGTTTTTATTTTTCAAGGTTCTAAGACCCTTCTCACCAATGTGGCCAAATCTCTTATGCCATAACATTGTCTTTTCAGCAGGAAGCTTAACTTCCAAGGCATGAATACAACCATCAGGACAAGATACAACAGATTTCTTCACTGCTGGTTCAGATGGTGGGGATGAAGTGACTGCTGCCCTCTTCCTTGAGTTAGAAGAACTATTGCATTGTGAAATGCATGCCTCTAGCTAAAACAAAGTACCTCTCCTAGTACCCTTAGCAAGCACCATAGCTCCTCTAGTCATCTTGCATCCTTCTTTCGAAAAGACAACATGCACACCTGCATCATTCAACATACTTACAAAAAGCAGGTTCCATGAGAACCCTGGGATGTGCATAACCCCAGAGATCCCCTTCACTCATCCATCATGGAATCAGATAGAGACTCTTCCATGACCAACAATCTTCAGATGAGAGTCATCACCCAGGTACACCCTTCCACCATCAAACTCCTCATACTTAGTAAACCAGTCTTGATGTGAGGTCATGTGGAATGATGTACCAAAATCAATTAGCCACACATCATCAGATGCATGGGTTGCCAGGGCTATGATGAAAGCATCACCATCATCTTGTGACTTGTCATAATCTGAATCTGGGTTCTTCTTCTTCTTTTTCTTTTCCTCTTTGCATTCCTTTCAGAAATGCCCAGATTTACCACAATTCCAACAAAGAGCCTTGGACTTTCCAAGAGATTTGGATCTACCCTTCTTAGCTTTCTTGTCCTTCTTCTTTCCTTTCTCCTTGGGTCTTCCATGAATTGCAAGAGCCTCTTTAGCTGCCTTAGAAGGCTTTCTCCGCATCTCTTCAGATAACAGTGAAGATACCACTTCATCCATTTTAAAAAGTGGATGTGGTGCTCCCAACAACCATGACAAGATGATCCCACGAATCTGGCAGAGAACAAAGCAAGGTCATGCACCGATCCTCCTCCTCCATCTTCACACCAACGGATGTTAATTGTGCAACCAGCATGTTGAAAGCATTTAGGTTATTTGCAACATATCCTCCATCCTCCATTCGAAGAGAATACAACTTCTTTCTCAGAAAAAGTTTGTTAACCAGGGATTTGGCTTGGTACACACCTCCCAACTTCTTCCAAAGCAAGTTTACAATTTTCTCCTCATGGACATTTAACAGAATAGAATCATCAAGACTAAGTCTTATGAGACCTTTAGCCTTTCAATCTTTGAGATCCCAATTAGCTTGTGCCATTGTAGTTGGTTTTGTGCCAGAAATGGTTTCCCATAAATCTTTGTCAACAAGCATGTCTTCCATCTTGAGCTTCCACAACTCAAAATTAGTGCCATTGAATTTCTCCACCTCTATTCTTCCGGATATGCTTGCCATCTTCTCGCTGCAACAAGATCATAGAATACTCTACACAAACTCCCACTCAATCGAAGATTAGCTCAAAAAACCCCTACCCAACAACTAGGACCATAGGTGATCAAGCTCTGATACCAACTGAAAGGAAGCAAGGTACATGAAACACACTTCCTACACCAATCTAATAAGGGGAGTGGAGTGCAAATTTTTTTTAATCCTTACAATTGCAACAACATTAAACTAATAACATAAAGATTACAGCAACAACACAACACAGAAAGAAGGTGACACAAGATATACCGTGGGGAAAACCTTTTCAGGTAAAAAACCTTACACTCTAAAACCTGCATAATGTATTATCAAAAGAGCAATAGTTAACAATACACTTGCAATGCAAGCCTTCCAAGAGTTCATGAATGTCAATTCTGGAGTTATTCCGGTAGCATAACAGTACCTGTAAAAACACTATGCAACTACAACTCCAAACTATGCATTTTATAGAGATTACAAGGCATATCTTGAGAGCATCTTGGGATAGGCGTCCACCTTGGCCACATGGTCATTTTCAGCATCAAAGGACATTTGTCCTTACTGTCCTTACATCCCTTACATCTGTCATACCTGGCAGATTTGACTTTCCCAATGTACAGCGTTCTAGGCTAAAAATAGACTATGACAGATTCTCTTACACAACTTACAACTGTCATAAAATCTGCCCACAATAGCAATCTTGAAAATTGTAAGAGAATCCATCATATAATGCTAAATATAGCATATTCTACTTACAACATGTCATAGCCCAACTTGGGTACCCAAATATGCCTTTCCCTCATGCAAAGATGCCAACTGACACTTGTCACCACTCGTCATAGGAATCTCCAAACTTGGCCCTTACGCGTCATAGATTTTGTCATATGGAATATTGCCTTCCACATACCAAAGATGCTGACACATGGAAAATTAATGCCACCTCAATATGGGATGCCCAAATCTATGTAGGATTGACTTGACCATCCAAGTCACGTTCCAAGTAAGCTGGCATGTCACCATGCCATCTCAACTATGTGACCAAACTGAATGTGCAATCAAATACAACATTAGGCAATAATTAAATATACAATTAAATTATTAATTCTAGGAAACTGCAAAGGTTGAGACACCTTAATTCCCAACACAACTTCAATAAACCTCCGGATGTGTCATTGAGTAACAATCCTCCACTCCCAAAGATAAATCAATAGCATGCATGTTCATTTTCTACTGCAACTAGAAGTATGTCTGAATTCTCTGAATTGAATAAATTAGTCAATTATTTAGTAGAGGAGATCAAGAAGATGAAAATAATCTTGTCTTTGTTTGAATCACTTAAGACTCCTGTCATCAAGAAAGCCTTCCTCAAATCCTTAGAAGAACCCACACCAAAGGAAGGTGTCCCTAGTAATGTCCAAGGTAAAGAACCTCAAAATAAGGACGTCCCTCCTAGGCCAAAGGATAAAGATCAAGTGCATGCTGCTAATGCACAAATTGTAGTTTACAAATAAAAAACAGAGTCCCCTCCATTTATCTCAACTTTGAGGATTTTTGGTAAAAACTTGCATAATTGTCTAGTGGACTCTAGAGCGTCCACTAATGTCATGTCCTTGTTAGTTTTATGAATTTTAGGCCTCTCTCTTGCTAAGTCCTTGAATAAATCTACTCAACTTGATAAGTCTAAGGTTAATGTCATAGGTGAGTTAACCCATATCCACATGCAACCATCCTCTGACCCTAGAGTGCAACATTCCATTGATATCCAGGTAGTCAATATACCAGATACATATGACATGTTACAAAGCAGAGACTAGTCAAAAACTTTCAATGGATACATGGAAATAGATTTTTCTCACATGTGGTTACCGTGGAGTGGAATTCCTAATCAAATCTGCATAGAAGTTGAGCCCAGAATGAAACATATGATTACAAAGTATCATCAGAATAATGAAGTGCTCTATATAGAGGTAGAACATGGATTCTACCGTATCACAGCTCAAGATGTTCGAGTCAAAGAAATACTGATGTGAAATCAAGTACAAGACAATATGGGAAGTCAAATTACACCAAGTATTGATGTTTTGATTGAATCTTATTATGACTCATCAGATGAGGAGAATAGTCATTTATATGATTTTAAAAAATATATGTCTAAAGAAGCATAGGAGTTCAAATGACAGGGAATTCCCTTGAAAGAAGTACTAATGGAAGGACAATGTAGACTACACCATGTTTCACATTCTGAAACTACATGTGTGTTATGCTTAATTGTGGTTGATAAGAAGGAATACACATTCCTGCGAGAGAATCATGACAAGAGAAAAAGTTGAAATGCGATCAAAACGTTACAAATTGAATGTTTTGGCGAAGAAGGACTTGATGTCCGAAGCTAAAATGATATCAAATTAGATAAAGATCTAGACAGTTGGAAAAGAAATAGATATGTAGAAATTGACCCAAGCAGATGTCATCTAGCAATCAAGTGATAAAACTTGGTCAAATGGACAAGAAACAGACATGCATCTATACATATGTATCAAATCAGATAATGAACTAGATGAAAGTCCAGGTATAGTTATTATTTGGATGGAACATAAGAGGAGTGACCAAGCCACTCATAATCAAATGTTATTACTAGACACGGTCCTCCTGAGCCTATTAAAAGGAAGAAGGATTTTGAAAAGGACATGAGAAATAGTCAACCATGGATATTGAAATTCGATGGATCTAAGTCCAAATAGGGAGCTAGAGTTGGGGTAGACTTGGTAAGTCTTCAAGGTAAGTCATTCCTAGCGGCATATAGATTGCAATTTCACTACACAAATAATGTTGCAGAGTATAAATCTTTAACCCATGGATTACTCCTGACATTAAAGAAGGTAAAAATACTTCATGTATTTGGAGACTTAGAGCTAATCATTAAACAAGTTTGTAAGCAGTACACATACAATTACAAAAGATTGTCAAGTTAAAGACATTGGGTATGGTACCTGATCGAAGGTTTTGATGCGTTCAATATCACTCACTTGCCGATGAAATTTAATCATCAATTGGATGTGTTAGCCACAACTGCTAGCACATTGGAGCCATTAACCTTATCAGGATTGAAGAGATTCTCTTTGGAATTGGTGTCCATTCCATCAATACCAGACAATGTCACTAACTTTCAAGTTTTTAACAATGACAAACATATTCTTGATTTTATCACTAACCAGGATGTTTTTGAAGCTCAAGTGATTGGTGAACAATATAGGGAGGATCTTGAATGGGATGAGGAGTCCATCATTGATCAGCAAGACAATAAAATTCCCAAAGGGATGATCAAGTTGGAAAGACTGTTGGATCTAGACAAAATGATAAAGCTGAAAGACATCCCCAAGATGGATGGAGGTGCTTATGAGCCTGTCAATCTAAGTGAAGGTCCAGAACCTAGGAAGGTGTTGATAGGAAAGGTATGTACCTCAGAAGAACAAGAAGGTATCACTCAAGCCTTGAAAGATTACTTGCATGTGATAGCTTGGTCATATGATGAACTGAAGACATATGACACATCAAGCATCATGCATACCATCCCATTGAAATTGGATGTAAAACCATTCAGGAAGAAACAAAGGCCAGTTAATACATTATTAGAACCTTTGATTTTGAAGAAGTCAAGAAGTTATTGGTTGAACGCATAATCTTCCCTATCAGACATTCAACATGGGTTGCAAACTTAATACCCATAAGGAAGAAAAATGGAGATATCTGACTATGCATGGATTTTTGAAATTTGAATAAGGCATCCGAAAAGGACAATTATCCACTGGCTTTGTTGGGTGAAATGCTACAAATGGTAAATGGAGCTCAAATGATGTCATTTCTAGATGGAGTTTCTAGATATAACCAAGTCATAGTGGACAAAATAGATAGATAAAAATAGCTTTCACCACCAAATGAGGGATTTATGCCTACAGAAGGATGTCATTCAGTATAATTAATGCTGGTGCAACATTTCAACGTGCCATGGACATCACTTTTAGAGGATTGGTTGGAAAATGTATCATCATATACATGGATGATCTTATGGTATTCTCTAAAAATAGAGTAGATCACATTGCAAATTTAAGGAAGGTATTGAAGAGATGTCAACAAGACAGAATTTCTCTCAATCTAAAAAATTGTATCTTCAGAGTCACAACTGGAAAGTTATTAGGACATGTCATATTTGAAAATAGTATATCCATTGATCCTAACCGAGTTAGCACCATCATGAAACTCCAATTGCTAGGGAGTAAGAAATAAATAAAGTCGTACTTTGGCATGATCAACTTCGTCAGAAATTTTATAACTAGTTTCACCGAAATCATAAGACCACTAAACGCAATGTTGAAGAAAAATGTGAAAATAGAGTGGACATCTGAAGCTAGGGCTGCATTCGAAGATATCAAGAAATCCATTACTAATTCCCTTATCTTGAATAGTCTAGATTATACTAGATCATTTTACATCTACTCATTTGCATCCGATCATACCTATGCTGCAGTGTTGACACAACAAAATGACACAAAAGAGTAAAAACCTTTTACATTCATGAGCAACCCATTTAAAGATGTGAAGTAAAATATCTAGACATTGAGAGACAAGCTCTAGCATTTGTCAGAGTGGTCAAAAAGTTTAGACACTACATACTGAGAAGTCATGTGATTGTGGTAGTGCCTGACTCGGTAGTCAAAATGTTGTTGATGCAGAATGAACCAAGAGAGCATCGAGCTAAGTGGATAACTTTCCTATAGGAGAATGATCTCGATATCACTCTAATGAAATTGGTGTGAGGACAAGCTTTGATGCAAATGATCACAGAGATAGAGCTTGGCCTGATAAATCAATAGTATGTAGTTAATACCTTTGAACAAGCTGAGTGGTATGCAGATATCACCCATTATTTGATTACAAGCAGATGTTTGTCACATCTGAAGGCATCACAAATAAGAGACTTGAGATTCAAATCTCAAGGATACATGATAAAAGGGGGAGTCCTTTTCAAGAAAAACCATGAAGGCATATATTTGAGGGACCTAAACTGAAGAGTAGCAAATAAAGTTCTGTAGGAATTACATGACAAATTCATAACAGCCCATGGGTCACATCTGGCCACTATGCACCAAATCTTAAGAGTTGGATATTATTGTCCAACCATATTAAAAGTGTTTATAGGTAAAATCGAGCTTCAGATAAATCAAAACAATGATAATAAACTCAATCCTATAACATCAAAAGATCGATCTAAGAGAAAACCAAATCAATAAATAAAGCAATTAGTAAATCAAAAGCTTTCACCTAGATTGTGTAGATCTCTTGTATGGATGTGGATTGCTCAATAAATTGTGTACCCATGGTGTTGCAACAAGCGGATTTAGATAGTGATAAGTGCTCAAAGATTCGATGTAATGTGCTCAACAATATGTAGTATGCTCAAAGCGTTATAAGAATGCCTATAGCTCAAATGCATAAAAGATTGGAGAGGATTTGTGATGAGATAAAGGGGGTATATATAGGATTCAATAAAGATCGATCAACAGTCCAGATAATTCAATAGAATCAATGGATGAGATAAATCTAGAATTCATGATGAATGTGCACCTGACATGTGTCACACAAAAAGATATTTTTATTGAGTTAACTGATTGATTTGAGATAAAAGACATGAAAAAGATATGATTAGATTTCATAAAAATAGAAATGCTTTTTCTAATTTATGAGTTGGTGATAAAAACAATAATGATTAAGTTAATTAATTCAACTCATATTTGCTTTTTGCATGATTTGAGTAAAATTAAATAATAAATTATTTAATTTTGTGTGCATGATGAACAAGATTTATTTTTAGAAGAATTAGAAGATAACAAAACAAATTAAATAAATAAATTTATTTAATTGTTTGTGCATAATAGAAGAAATAGATTAGATTTAAAGATTTAAATAAATTAAACAAATAAATTGATTTAATTTATTTTTGCATGATGAAGGATAAATAAAATATTTCATTTTATTTTATTTTTAGAAGAGAGATTCAATCTAAATAAATTTGAATGATTTATTTAAATTTGGAAGAATAATTGATTTAATTAAATAATTTAGAAATTATTTAATTATAGATAAGAGGATTTAAATGATAAATTAATTAAATTATTAATTTAGTCAATTGATGTGGATTTGAATTTTGAAAGATGATAATGATTTAATTAAATAATTAAAATTATTTAATTTGAATGGATAAAGAGGAAATTTATTGATATTAATTAAATAAAGATGATTTATTTAATTAATGTTGAAACTATATGATTTAGAGGAAACTGATGATTTTGATGAAATTAACTAAATAATTAGATTAATTATTTAATGTTGAAATGCAGGTGATTTGACAGATTTGATTAAAATGCAAGTGATGCGATTAAATGGTCATTTTTGGATGTCTACACAAAGATAAAACACGACATATAAAACATTGTCATACATCTCAAGTTGTGGCAAACAGAGAGTGATATGCAGCCCAACCATTGCAACCGGTAATGGAAGTGCATCCCTTCGCATAATGGGGGCTAGACTTCATCGGGATGATCAATCCTCCATCATCAGCTAGACATAAGTATGTTCTAACTGTTACTAATTATTGTACTAGATGGACTAAAGCAATATGTAGAAAGTTGTGCACTACTGATGTCGTAATCAAGTTCCTAGAAGAGAACATCATCACCAGATTTCTTATGCTCTGGTATGTGACAATGGCCCTACTTTTGCTTCATTAAAATTTTCTAATTGGGTATTTGAATATGGTATCACTTTAAAATTGTTATCTAACTATTATCCCTAGGGTAGTGGCTTAGCTGAATCCACCAATAAGAATATGTTGGCTATCATTAGGAAATTGGTAGAGAAAAATCCCAAAGAATGGAACACATTATTGAAATATGCTTTATGGGTAGACATGACAAGAGTGAAGTCATCTCTAGGGAATTTACCTTATCAGCTAGTCTATGGGGTTGATCCTATCCTGCCTATAAACTTAAAAATCCCTACTTGGCAATCTGCCCAAGAATATCTAGGTTTAGAAGACAAGATGGAAGTTAGGTTACTACAACTTCTACACCTAGATGAAAAGAGAAACAAAGATACAGACCATTTCTCTAAACATCAGGCTACAGTTAAACATTGGTTTGACAAAAGAGCCAAGATCAAAACATTTAGAATATCAGACCTCATCTTGTCATGGGACAAGGCTCATGAAAAGAAAGGAGACTATGGGAAATTCAATGAACTTTAGACAGATCCTTTCCAGATTGCCAAAATTTTGGGTGATAATACTTACAAATTGAAAACCTTCACAGGTGACTGTTGACATTCTTTGAATCAGCATTAGGATTTGCCACTTCTAATGCACAGGCAGATTCAGCCAACTGAATACAGGAGGTTGCGTGAGCTCCTCCCCTTCACTTCTGGTTCTGCCGCACCAAGGGGGGTATCCCTATAACTCAAGATGTAACCTTGACTAGCTCAAAGATAGAAAGATCTAACTTGACAACAACAGGCAGAATACTCTCATGTATGGACCAAGATCTGCATGATAGATCACAAGGCTGGCAACATTCTTGGACATGATGTCTGGTTGGGTATGAGAGCATGCAGGGGGTTCCTAATCCTACTCCTACAACTAACAGGTGGAAGTATGAAATGTTTTGATATGAATTTGGATGCAAAGCTGGACATGGTGTATAACACAAGAACACAGCATGATTGGTGCCTATCCAGGGCTTGGAGTCGGTAGACATACACCTGTGAATGATCAGCATAAATAGCTAAAACTGGATTTCAGGGGGATACACATGATATCTGCCTTACAGATATCTCCCAATACAGAGTGTTAAGTTATCTCTACTTATGGCATCCCTACTGCAGTATACCCTTCCCAATGTTCAACCTGAAAACAGTTTAATCTACTCCTTGAGCAGAAGTTAAAAGATCAGACATTCAACATAGGAATTCTATGCTCTAGAATCTAAACATTACCCAAATATCCAGATTCAGAAGAAGAATACATGCAATACTGGAGACAGAATTAACACAACACATGCTAAGATAGCATTACTCATATAAGATCAACCATGAAATCAGTGGATTCATGCCAAATCGTACAACAGGAGATACATAAACTCACAAGTTAGACTGTACAGAGCAACCAGATCAGCTGGTTTTGGATTACAGAGCCAAAAATCCTCAACTTTCAACAACCTTGAATGAATAACACCGTCTGCATTATATAGCAGGAGGGTGTATTCAGCATTAACTACTAGGTTGACCAAAAATCCCGCCAGATACACAGTATCATAAAAATGGCGCTCAAACACATTACCAGATTGGCGCCCAAACATGAATGCAGCAGGTAGGAGAGGAGACAGGAAGACATCTCGAGCCCTGCGCCACTGTCCGCTGATGTACACCTTCAATTGGGTACCAGATCCGCCCACGCCATCGCCCATACCTCTGCAACCTTCGCCATTAATGGCGCACCAACCCGCGGCCTCGGGAAGAACATCAATTCTGCATCGCAACCATTTCCCGCCGAGATTCATCATCATGATATTTGAAAATGCAGGATATCAATTATCCCACATGCACCCCGCGGCGACTTCTTTAACACTTTATATACTAGGTCATGAGCATATATGATGTCGGTGCTTTTGCTCCTGACGACACTAGTATAAGACTTCATCATCATCATCCTCCAGCAGCATGATATCCTATCGCTTGAAATATCACCCTGACGCCATCATCATATCGCAATATAGCCTGCATGATAATCGCCTTCATCGGCACAACCTGATCCATCGGAGGAACATCCTCCTGCTGAGCCTATACCAAAAGTCTGGCCGATGAACATACTGATGACGTCATCATCATATCCTGCTGACGTCATCATCATATCCGCCTGCTGCGCACCTCCTCATATCCGGATGACGTCATCATCATGTATGCAAATATCAGGGAATCTCCATAAGATGATCAGTGTTCGAAATATGACCCCCCCCGGACCTTGATGACGTCATCATCATATCGACATCAGGATGATATTCGGAAGATAACCGGATATTTGGAAATATCATCCTGATGCACTAATATCATGCTGCACTGTAGCTCCGCTATAAGATCAGGGCGAAATATGAATATGATGATGCTTGAAAAGATCACCCCCCACTAGATAATGCACGAAGCCAGCAGGCGGATATCTCCTTGATATCAGCATCATCATGACGCTGGAACAAACGCACACCCGGGCTCCTTCGGAAATATCATGATGCAGATAGGCAGAGAAATAGATATCATCCTGACATAAGAATGACGTCAGCATCATCAGGATGAAGAAACAACGAACAAGAAGTGATACAACATCATCAGGATTATATTGACTAAGATCATCCTGACGTTCAAATATGATGACCCCGGTGAATATCGGGTCACACTTAGAACTCTTCAGCAACATCATCAGGATGATCATAACCAAGACCACCCGATGATAAAAATATCACCCCGGTGAAATATCATGAAGGCAGAAAAATATGATGACCCTCGCAAGCAACACGGTGATAACTGGAAATATGATGATGATGACTACGACCCTTAAGAAAAAACAAGTAAGGTCGAACAACTTAGAGAATAACCCCTTCAGAATATCGGGGCAACATCATCATCATGTCTGGGCAAGGTGATAAGTGCAAGATCACTGGAGACTTTGAAAAATCACCCTCGCAAGCAGATCGGGGCGCACTGTAGCTCATCAGCAGGATCAGGATAATAACCAAACATCACCCGATATTGAAATATGATGATGACGAAGAGAAGCCGGTCGACGGAGGACATGATGACGCTGACCACCATCGAAGAAAATATGATGATGATGACCTCCTCCTCAAAGAAAAAATGATGCTGTAGCTGAGAGATACTGAGGACGTCCAACACTTAGAACATTTTTTGGATTCTTAGGGAAAGTGCCTGCATGAAAATTGCTCAAAAATTGTCAGTCAATTCAGGCACTAACAGTGACGATGTCCCATTACCTATCAATGGACAATTCCTAAAGCATTACTTTCAAGCCTAGTGGTCATCCAGAGAGGGAAAACTAAATACATATATATGTACTTTATTGTAAATATTCTTGTACAGTTGCTTTGTTTGTTTGTTTCTTGTTTGTTTCTTCTTGTTTGTTGAGTTTTTATTTTGTTAGGTGCAATAAGGAGCAAACTACAACCTCAAAAAACACTAAAATTTCTAGAATTTATGAAGGATATTTAAATTTCTACATAAGTTGTGACTTCCTTTTGTATGGTTGGTCTGGTTTGTTTCTAGAAATTATATTCACTAACAGTAGCATGGAACATTCAAGGATCACACAAACAAACACACTTAAAACATTGAATCAGCTAGGAGTAGTGGTTATTTACATTAAGTGAAAAATCTAAAGGTTTGTCTTTTCTACCACTGTAATTCTCAACCTGACAGCAGGTGTCATAACCTTGCAAATGAACTAAAAAGATATATCAAAATAAGGAAATACATTGAAAATCAAAAGAAAGGGATTTACTTCCTAAAGGTCATCCAAGTAACTCTATCAGTGTTATAAACACCTAATTGGCAATAGAGCAATGTTTGGGAGAATTATAGAGATAACCTTGATGGGTCTATGGATGCTTGACTGGTAGCAAGGCTCTATCCAGGTTTGGATTAGAGAGTTAAACCAAACTATGTAGTTTAATGCAAATATCTACTAACTCCTACTATTCAAAAGTAAAGGAAATGAATCAATTGCACACACACTCGAATCCTTTTGAAATCTGGTTATATTGGTGAATGCAATTTCCTTTGACTGAACTATAGGGGCATATCTAATGGAGATTGTAAATCTTATGCTTGAATTTTCTCTCCTCTCCTAAATCATTTGAAATTTAATTGTTTTATTTGGTTGCAAGTTGTTGTGTGGTCTCACAACATACCCCATTTCCCCTGGCAAAATGACGACCCAACCCCTTTTTTTTGCTTTGTTGGTCTTTTGTTGTTTTCTTGGGCAGTATAGGTAAAATGTCAAGTTACTGAGGGTGAATTTCAAATTACAAAGTGTCCCCTAAAATGGTCATGGATAGATAGAGGATGGAATTTTAGCTAGGGTTGTCTCTTGAAGTTTTTGAAAATTTGCTAAAATGAGCAAGTTACGCCAACCAAATATTCTAGTCAACTGGACATGGACCTTTGCAAGATGTCCAAGTCATGTCTGGTGTCCATATCAAGTTGTAAATGCTTTATAAAAACACCTAGACCTGAAGCCAAATTCAAATGTGATCAATTAATTCCCCAACCTGGTCGGGATATTAGCGCACTCAGTAAATCTGTGTCGAGATCCTATAGAAGCCATCAAATTTATCCTTATAGTTCTAGACCTGAAGCATAAGAAAAGAATGTTTGATCCTAATGGATGAGATATTTCAACTAGACATTTGGACTAGACATTTGTTATGTCCGTTTCTATATCTAGATCTTGTCCAAGAATTATAAGTAATTTCATTTATCCTGTTGACCATTGACTTTTCAACCTGACATGTTTCAATTGGACATTCCCATGTTTAGACCTTCTAAATAGGATGTGAAGATCCACTCGCCCAAACATCCAGTCAATGTAAGTTTGACCACGACCATGATGGCGTCATTCACATAGGTTATCATGATATCACTTTACCCAAAATTAGCCAAATTCAAACTGGACATTCCACCAAACATTTCCATAGGATATTTCAACAGGATTCATGTTGGAGGTCCTAATGTCCATATGGTTCTGTCCACCTTAAATCCTGATAAAGTAGATTGATCTTTGTTGTTGAATTTTAAATCTAAAGAAGAATCAATCCAGCCATCGTGTTTCCCCAATCCTGGTGGGTAATTGCCCACCTACTATACCAATGTATTGAATGCATCCATGCTTAGCAAATTTTGTGAGAGATAAAAGCGTAATTTGATCAATTTGTTAATCACAAAGCATTCAAGCAGTTAGTGAGAATTTGTAGAGAGATTTTAAAAGCAATTTTGAGAGATCCTAATGCGAATGGAGGTAAAGATTATAGAATGATCTAGTGAATAGAACACGCCAAAGGTAAATGGACATCCATTGCAAAATCTTTACAAAGGTGAATTTTCACTCGCACAGGTACGTATAAGACAAAACCCCCCTAATTTGTCATTTCAACAAATAGTTTTCTTTTTACATAGGGTAAATCTGATTAGTTCATTTACTATAGTAAAATCTCATTATTCTCTGCAAGCTTTAATCCATAACCATATCTGTTGCAAAATTTAGATTTAACTAGGGCAATGAAAGAAATTAATTTGTAGCCCTAGCCCCCACATAAGCAAGTAATTTTGTGTGTGTGCATCATGCAGGACACCTGATGAAAATATTGAAGCAATGGGATGATGGGTTCAAGAACTCGCTAGGTCAAACCCTTGGAAGGGTCTGGCGTAAATTCGGTCTCACCTTAGATACTCACTTTGGCGATGTCGACATAGAGGCATTTAGGGAGAAAATCCATCCATGATGCAAGCAAGGTCTTGAGGAATATCGTCAGTAGTGGCATGTACAATGCAGTAGGCTTTCTAGTGGCCATGGATGCTTTGGAATTAATTATTCAGTGTGCCCAAAAGTATAATCTAGTGAATCGGTATGTTGAACACTAGGGAAAAACTTATGCAGATTTATCACCCACGGTCATTGCAGAGATCTTCAATCTCTTGAGGAGCAGGGTTGTATTTGAAATTGATATAAATGTGTTAACAACACAATATAATTTCAATGTTGCTGGATGTAGGAAGGTGAAGCACAATTCATGGCTAGACCCTGCAACAAGGTTGAAGGCAGTGTCTAAGATGGCACAAATTGTATATAGGTTTGACTTCAATGAGGAAGTCCAATATATGATAACCTTGTTCAATAGGATGGTTGGGAACGAATGTGTTGGGTCCTTCGAGCTATGAATGTTTGGGATTATCAAGTTAGTGAAAGATGAAGGAGGTGTTGTGCACTAAGCACAACTAATCAATGATGTTGTGCACAATGGTTTAGTAGGCTGGAAGAGGAAGAAGAGGGGGTTCTCTATGTTCTCCTTGTTGGCTTAGGATAGACAACTGAGAGGGGGGGTGAATCAGTTGTCCAAAACTTTCTTCCAATTTAAACACTTAAATCCACTTTGTAATTCATCAGCATAATAATTAATAAATCATGGAAACACAATGCATTAAATCAAGAGCAAAAACACATCAACACATAAACACCAAGATTTTGACGTGGAAACCCCGATTAAGGGAAAAACCATGGGGTGATTAACCCAAGATTGTATTCTCTATTAGAAGAATAGAAAGAACAAAATGGCACATGCCAATTAGGGCTCACTACCCGAGCACACTGCTCACAAAAGGCTCACTGCCTACAAGAGACACACTATCTACAGAATAATAAGTATCACATACTTGAAGTGGAGAATAGCATCTTCACCATGCTTGAATTAGTTCCATTTAAGCCCAATACTTCTGCTCTGTTCTTCTCTTCACTACCACACTCTCATCGAATCCAACACAAATTGAAATAACTTTACAACTCCATATATATACAAAACATTGACTTAGGAATAATCATCTAAGTTGGCAAACATCTACAAGAACATCCGCAAGATGTGTAACTCATCCGGTCGGCCAGTCTTAGGAAGAACACCATCATCTGGAAGTTATTCTTCAATTGCAAGCTCCAACTCTAATGCAGACCACCAAAACAAACTGGACATGATCCAAAGACTTCCACAAGATTGCTTGAATCACCAAAAACATCCACACTTCATCTACTTACTGAAATCCTTCTCTCCTTCATCCAGAACCTCAAGAACACAGTCTGTCATCACTGTCACAAAGGAATAGATGCTTGTAGATCTTCAAACCACAAACCAATCGATTTGACACTTCACAAAGACTTCCTCAACACTCCCTCAAATCTACAAAATAGGATAATGCATTTCTAGATCTCACCGGACCTATCTATATCACTCTGTCACCTCTAAATACCTGCCAGAACCAGTTTTACTTGAGTGGCCACAACTTCTTCAAATCTTCATGTGGACCTCTAAAATCTTTACTGGATCACCTTAAGACACATATCTACAAACCCTTTAGACCGCATCCTCTGATCCTCATCTTATCTTGGACTTTTACCTTATTGTCTTCAGTGTTCTTTATTGTTCCTGATATGACCAATTTTCTCAATATCCTCAGCAAACAATTCATCCAATCCTTATCATTAATGCAACAGGAGTATGTTGATATCAATGACAACACTGGTTAGGCCCATACTTGCAACAATCTCCCCCTTTATCATTGATGGCAACATATGATGTGAAAAACTGTTTTGACCATCAAGACAAGAACTTTTCTTTACTGACACAACTCCCCCTATCACCAACAACCATTCACTTGTCTTCTCTTCCTTTACTGCTCCCCCTTTGATCAACCACCACTTGTTTTTCACTTGTCTTCTCTCCCCCTTTGACATCAATGGTAAAGGGCACATACTTGCAATTCCACCATTTCAGAATCATATCATCTGCTCCCCCTGAGTAGCAGCTCTCCATCATCAATCCGGATCACAAGATATGACTGTGATATCCACTGGACTGATGCACATCAGTGCACCTTAGTTCATCATCAAAGGGGCAATGACCCCTAACTTCTCCCTAAGATACTCAAAAGATTCCTTAGGTAGAGGTTTAGTAAAGATGTCTGCAATCTGATCCTTGGAAGGCACAAACTCCAATCTGACTTCATTCTTGTTCACTTGTTCTCTCAAAAAGTGAAACTTGATGGATATATGTTTAGTCTTTGAATGCAACACCAGATTCTTAGATATATTTATTGCACTTGAATTATCATAGAAGATTGTGATAGGCTCCTCATACTCCACTCTTATGTCTCTTAGCATTTGCTTCATCCACAAAACTTGAGTACAACTACCTGCTGCTGCAATATATTCTACTTATGTAGTGGACAAAGATATTGCCTCTTGTTTCTTGCTTAACCAAGAAACCAATCTCTTCCCTAAAAAGAATGCTCCACCACTGGTACTCTTTCGGTCATCCACATCTCCTGCCCAATCCGCATCTGTATATGCATGAAGAGAGAAATTATGATCTCTAGGATACCACAAACCATACTCAACTGTCCCTTTTAGATACCTAAAAATCCTCATTGCCATGACATGAGATTCTCTAGGATCAGCTTGGAATCTAGCAACAAGACCAACAGCATTCATAATATCAGGTCTAGTTTGAGTGAGATACAACAATCCTCCAATCATTGACCTGTACTTTTTCTGATCAGCCTTAGGAGAGTTATCATCTTTGCCCAATTTACATCCGGTTGCCATGGGAGTATTCATTGGTTTTGAGTCTTCCATCCCAAAAAATTTCAACAATTCTTTCACATATTTGGTCTAAGAAATGAAGATTCCTTTCTTTGTTTGAGTGATTTGTAGACCCAAGAAGAAATTCATTTCCCCAAGCATGGACATCTCAAATTCACTTTTCATTTGATTTGCAAAAGTTTTATACATACTTTCTCTTCCTCCAAAAATGATATCATCAACAAACACTTCAACAATCAAGATGTTTTCATGATCAATTTTGAAATACAAATTACTATCAGCAGTACCTTTGTTGAAACCAATCTTCAAAAGATGTGTATCCAATCTTTCATACTAGACTCTTGGGGCTTGCTTTAGTCCATACAGTGCTTTCTTCAACTTGTAGACCATAGCACCATGATCAGACAGTTGAAATCCATCCGGTTGCTCAATGTATACTTCTTCTTCCAAGTCACCATTCAGGAAGGCAGACTTGACATCCATATGATATACTTTGAAGTCCTTGAAGGTAGCAAAAGAAAGAAATAATCTGACTGCTTCAATTCTTGCCGCCAGAGCAAAAGTTTCTTCAAAATCAACTCTTTCTATTTGAGAGTAACCCTTGTAGACCAATCTGGCTTTATTTCTGATTACTTCACCAACTTCATTCAGTTTGTTCTAGAAGACCCATTTGGTTCCAATCACATTCTTATTTCTAGGTCTGGGAACAAGATCCTAAGTGTGATTTTTCTCAATTTGCATTAGCTCTCCCTCCATTGATTTAGTTCAGTTTTCATCATTGCAAGCTTCATTCACTATCTTAGGTTCAATCTTTGAAATTAGACAATATTCATCTGAATCTTGAGCAATCCTCCTTCTTGTTTGTACACCTTTAATTTTATCACCTATGATCTGATCTTTAGAGTGGTTTAGTCTTACATACCTAGGAATTTTGGGAGTTTCTTGCACTTCTAATTCTTGATCATGTTCATTATAACTCATCTCTTCTTCCTGATTTACCAGATCAATTTGAATCTGAATTTCATAAGGGGCTTGGGCTCCTTGAATCAAAACACCATTCTGATCATCTTTATCATATTCATGAAACCTTGAAGGTTTTTCAATTCCTTCATCAACCTTCACATTTGTACTTTCTATAATCTTTCTTAGTCTCTTGTTATAACACCGGTATGCTTTGCTTTGAGTAGAGTAACCCAAGAATATTCCTTCATCACTTCTAGTATCAAACTTGCCTAGATCTTCATCTCTTTTAATGTAACATTTGCTACCAAAAACTTTGAAATACCTCACAGTAGGAGTGATGCCAAACCAAAGTTCATAAGGAGTCTTACCGGTATTACTTTTGATTTGAACTTGATTGAGAGTATAGACTGTAGTGCTGACAGCTTCTCTCCAATAGATCTGAGGAACATTTGCTTCCATCATCATGGTCCTAGATGCTTCCTGGATGGTTAGGTTCTTTCTCTCCACTACTCCATTTTGCTGTGGAGTCCTAGGAGCAGACAACTATCTCTTTATTCCATGTTTCTCATGGAATTCTATGAACTCACCAGATGTGAATTCTCCACCTCTATCAAACCTCAAACACTTTAATTTTAATCCGGTTTCATTCTCTACCATAGCCTTGAATATTTTGAATTTCTCAAGAGCTTATGATTTCTCTTTCAGAAAAGTTACCCACATCATCTGGGAGTAGTCATCAATTAGTAACATGAAGTACATATCACCTTGCACACTCCTGATTCTTGCCGGACCACATAGATCAATATGAACTAAGTCCAACAATTCGGTAGAAGATTGTTCCTTGCTTTTGAATGAGACTCTACTTTGTTTCCCCAACTGACATTCTTTGCACAAACTATTTGTAGGTTTCACCAGTTTTGGAAGGTCTCTTACAGCCTGAGTGTTGCTTATCTTGATGATATTATCAAAATTCACATGACACATCCTCCTATGCCATAGCCAACTCTGATCAATTTCCACAAATAGACATTTTTTTCCAGTACCAACTAAATGGAAGATATTACCTTTTGTTTGAGTACCGGATGCAATCTCTGTTCTGGAACTTTCAAAGATCTTGCATTTTCCATTCTTGAATCAGAGATCATAGCCTTTGTCCACCAACTGTCCAACACTGAGAAGATTGTGCTTCAAACCTTCAACATACAGGACATTACTAGTTTTGTTCCTTCCATCAAAAGAAATAGTTCCTCTACCTCTGATTCTACCAACAGAATGATCACCAAACTTTACCACTCCTCCTTCATACCTTTCCAAATCTATGAACTTATTTTTGTCACCTGTCATATGGTGAGAGCATCCACTGCCAATGACCCAATCATCCTTTTCTTCAACTTGGGCAGCCAGAGCTCTTTCTACAACTTTATGATTGATAGATTTAGAGGACATTGGATCTTCTTCCTTGATGGCAATAAACACCCAATCACTTTCGGATTTGTTTTATGTCTCTGATTCATCATCTGTTACTCCTTCATTATCATCATCTTCATGAACATAGTAACAATTCTTTTGGAACCTTGATCTGTTGGGATTTGGTCTTGAAAATCTTTCTAGACACTTTGAGGCAAAATGACCAATCTTATTGCAGTTGATACACTTAAAAGGCAATTTTCCTTCATACTTACCGGATCCTCTTGGCAGTCTTCTTGTAATAAGGGCTTCAAGTTGAGTAGTTTCTGCTTCTTCTTCCAGGTCTTTTCTTGCTTTTTCATACCATGATAGTTTCCTTGAAGAGTTCTCTCCTGGATCAAATCTTTGTGTTCCTTTCACATAAGCACTAGCTTTGAATGCAAATTCAGTCTTGGGGGGGACATCTTCAAACTCGGTCATTTCAAATGTAGCCAATTTACCAGCCAATTGATCTCTTGTGACAGATGTATGGGCTCTGAATTCTTTAATGGCAGCAACCTTGATTTTATAAGAAGTGGGAAGGGATCTGAGAATTTTGCCAACAATTTCATCTACATCCAAGACTCCACCAGCACATCTAATTCCACAAACAACCTCGTTTACTCTTGGCATAAAGGTAGTGATATTTTCATCTTCTCTCATCTTCAGATTTTCAAATTTCCCTTTCAAACTCTGTAGCCTTGCACATTTAACATACTTGTCTCCTTCATGCAGAAGTTCCAATTTTTCCCAAATCTCAAAAGCAGTTGGTAGGTCAACAACATTTGAAAGCTTTGAATCAGATAATGTGCTTAGAAGAGCTTCTATAGTCCACAGATTATTTTTAGCATCTGTGATTTCATTTGGGGCTTTGGGGCCACCCTATGGAGGAGTATACTTTGTTGAAGCCATGGTCCAGTACTGCATTCCCATACATTGTAAGTGACATTTCATGCGACTTTTCCAAAGATTAAATTGTTCCATCAAACTTCGGACTATCCTTCTTGTAGGACGACATCCTGGATCTCCTCAAGTGGTTAAGCTCTTTTTAGAGGAACTTAGCTCTAATACCAATTGTTGGATTAGGATAGACAACTAAGAGGGGGGTGAATCAGTTGTCCAAAACTTTCTTCCAATTTAAACACTTAAATCCACTTTGTAATTCAGCAGCATAATAATTAATCAATCATGGAAACACAATGCATTAAATCAAGAGCAGAAACACATCAACACATAGACACCAAGATTTTGACGTGGAAAACCCAGTTAAGGGAAAAACCACGAGGTGATTAACCCAAGATTGTATTCTCTATTAGAAGAATAGAAAGAACAAAATGGCACATGCCAATTAGGGCTCACTGCTCGAGCACACTGCTCACAAGAGGCTCGCTGCCTACAAGAGACACACTGTCTACAGAATAATAAGTATCACATACTTGAACTAGAGAATAGCATCTTCACCATGCTTGAATTAGTTCCATTTAAGCCCAATACGTCTGCTCTGCTCTTCTCTTCACAACCACACTCTCATCGCATCCAACACAAATTGAAATGACTTTACAACTCCATATATATACAAGACATCAACTTAGGAATAATCATCTAAGTCGGTAAACATCTACAAGAACATCCGTAAGATGTGTAACTCATTCGGTCGGCCAGTCTCAGGAAGAACACCATCATCCGGAAGTTATTCTTCAATTGTGAGCTCCAACTCCAATGTAGACCACCAAAATGAACTGGACACGATCCAAAGACTTTCACAAGATTGCATGAATCACCAAAAACATCCACACTTCATCTACTTATTGAAATCCTTCTCTCCTTCATCCAGAACCTCAAGAACACAGTCTGTCATCACTGTCATAAAGGAATAGATGGTTTTGGATCTTCAAACCATGAACCAATTGATTTGACACTTCACAAAGACTTCCTCAACACTCCCTCAAATCCGCAAAATAGGATAATGCATTTTCAGATCTCACCGTACCTATCTGTATCACTCTATCACCTCTTAATACCTGTCGGAACCGGTTTTACTTGAGCGGCCACAACTTCTTCAGATCTTCATGCGGACCTTTGAAATATTTATTGGATCACCTTAAGACACATATCTACAAACCCTTTAGACCGCATCCTCTGATCCTCATCTTATCTTGGACTTTTACCTTACTGTCTTCACTGTTCTTCACTATTCTTGATATGACCAATTTTCTCAATATCCTCAGCAAACAGTTCATCCAATCCTTATCATTAATGCAACAAGAGTATGTTGACATCAATGATAACACTGGTTAGGCCCATACTTGCAACACTCCTATGTGGTGTATTCATGTGCCTTCAAGTCAAAGTTCGATGGCTTACATAGAGTAGGAAAATTAGGGAGTAAGAATGGAGAGTAATTGGTATGGCAACATTATCCTCAATTGGAGAGGAACCAATCCATCATCCACTTTGGGAGGGTAAATAATTGTTTCCTAATGTGGCTTGTTTGATTGATGGAGGGTGATAGAGTGAAGAGGATATCCTGAGAGGCTCAAATAGCCATCACCCCCATGGATCCTGGTTTATACAATTTCTGACCTTCACATATATCCGGATGGAGGGGTTTGAAGGTTTCCCCTACATGTTGCCTGGGTATCCCACCAACAAGATCTTGCTTCTAGAGATAACCAGGCAGATCATTCTGGTGTAGGAGCACCTTCTCTATGGTGCAGGAGTAATGTTTTGTTTTTGTTTTCAATAAGGCTTTTTAAGCCACATCATGTTTGTAATAAGGTTTTTGTCAATTTGGTCACTAGACCTATGTAGACCATGTTTGGTCAAGTTTGATGTAATCACACAATGAAAACATGTAGTTTTCTTGTGATAGGAGAGAACCAACAGCTAACTAATTTTCAATATCAGTTTGTACGGTTGGAGGGAAGTTGAACTAATCTCTCAAGCCTTGTATAGGTGAGGAGTTGGAAGTAATGAAAGAGAGAAGAGCATGAATGAATGAAGATCTAGATTTTTGGGTGTTGAAAACATTGTCTTTTTTTGAGTAATTTTCCTGTAACAGTCATTCTGTATGGATAGTTATGTATTGAAGTAGTTTCCATTGGATAGTAGTCTGGTGTTCTAAGGTGTTGTAGTTGTTAGAACTTTTGTTTCTTTTCACAGAGACTGGTCTAAAAACCTAGAAACTAGGGTTCTGTGCATAAATGGATTGTATCTCCTCTGTCCACTGAAAGTAAGATTCTCATGTTCAGTGTGTATTTTGTGTTTTCTATTGTTTTGGATCAGGCACTCAAGGATCCAAGGAGTTTGGCATGAGTCGACTAGGCATCTCTATGTGACTAGTCGTTGAGACAATAGGAAAGGTGTTGTTGTGGAGTGACCAAATTGATGGTAATTAAGTGTTTGCAGAGGAGTGTAGAACCCCATTCGTTTTGTTGAGTTTTGTTTTTGTGCATTTGTTTGGTGTCTATGTAGTTGCAGAGTAACTGAAGTGTTATTGGCGTGACATAAGCTTCGGAAAAGCTTTTGAAAGCTACACCGATCAAAGGTGTTGGACCAATAGGAGACTCATCGGTGAGGAACGGCTTTAGTCTCGCCGAAAGTTCATTGCGAATGCATATCATAATTGTATGTGGAGAATGTATCTTTCATTAGATACAAATGGTGACTGGTCACAATGGTGAAATCTAGGTGAAGAAGCTTTTGTTCACCAGCAATAGCAAGTCATGCTTTTCATATACAAGTTGGTACATCGGCATATCGGGAGAACAAACTAGGAGTTCATCAAAGTTTAGAATCTCACCAATGAAGGGTTGCATCAATGCATCGGCCAAAGTTAACAAGTGCTCACCGATGAAGTAAGTCACGTCGAAGAGTCAGAAGTAGTCGTGCAATGTCAATTCCATCGGCATATCAACAAAAGTTCCTAAGCAGTCGCCGATGATCAAAGTCTGGCCAACAGGGTCTTGATCTACCGCTACAGTTAAGGCTAGTGGAAAGCTAACCACCATCAGGTATTGGCAAGAGGTTTGGAGACATTACCGGTAAAGAAAGTCTCACTGAAGGCTAAGCAGAGTTGACTATCGGGGAGAGTTGGTAGATCGGTCAAAGAAGTTGCAAGGTGGCCGACGGGATATGTTTGGCTGACAAGAGTAGGTCGCCAAGACATAGGCCACACTCACGCTGATTAGTTTTGTTGATCGATTTGAACGCTTCCATTGAGCACTCTACATCACATTCCCTCCTATGAAGCATATGTGAGGAAGCAGGGCCAAGGAACAATGAAGTTTCCATTGGATATTGGGTGGATTAGGTGTGCAAAGTTCAAGGACTCCAAATTATCAAAAGCAGAGTTACAAATGTTGAACCTGCAAACATTCCCACTAAAAGGGACTTTTGATCCTTATCATAGAATGGAGAACTATGTAGACAAGAAATTGTAGCATGTGCCTCATCTGGAGGATTTTTGGGTGGACTACAATGATGAAGAAGATGTCAGGAAAAGAGGATATTAGTGCCTAACACTAAACCAAATGGGAACTTTGGGGATTCCAGAGGTGCCCCCTCAAATAAAATTTGATGACAGTCTAACTCTAGACTTAGATTATGACAACAAAAATATACAAGGAGACACTGCCTCTCGCAGACTGGACAAAGTGAGATGATACATCAATTGATGTTGTGTCCAAGAATGTCTTGGCTGCTACCCAGAAATGGGTAGATAAACAAGTAAATGAGTTGAAGTCCAAAGGAGTGGACATAACTTACAGCAAGAAAAGGAAGAGGAAAGATGAGATAGAGGTTGATTATGATGGCTTCCTCATAGTTAAGAGGAGATTCATGGAGGCCGCATTGGCCAAGGAAGGTGCATCTAGTTCCAGATTGCCCTTAACTTCATCTGGTGTTAGTGTGGCCACAGTGCCTTCACCGAAAAGGGATCAGCTAGTAAATGCCATTCCTCTATCATATGAAACTCGACGATAATGCCCAACAGTGGACATCTTGGAAGGTTTAGAAATCCCTAAGCGAAGAGGAGGATGCCCCAACCAACATCACATAAGAGGGAGGCCCTCACAAAGGGAAAAGATAGAGAAGCAGAGACATCCAGACCTGCTACTTTCATGGAGACATTATTTTCTTCTGCTCCTCCCCAAACCAAACTTCAATTTCCTCAAACACAAGCACCTTTAGCTCAACAGGCAGCAATTCATGAATTTCAAGGTAGCCAGGTGGTAGCAGATTCACCTGAACCCTAGAAGATAGGATATCATCCAGGTGAAAAGAGAAATGGTGAAAGAGATGAAGAAGGATCAGGAGATCCAAAAGTAAGCAAGGATGGAAGGTATACAATTGCCCCTAGATCAGGTTGTAGACCTAACAGATGATGAGGTCACTACAAACATGGTGAATAACCCGGTCTCCTCCCTGTTTACTCCTCATGCATCACAACTTGATGAGTCACAACTAGGACATGCTGAGGTAGTTGGAGTAAAAGATCAGGAGGTTAAGGTGGTATCCAACATAGAGATGTCAGGACCTCAAGACATGCCACTAGACCAACCAAAACAAGTAAAAGACCTGGGGATGGTGGCACATGGGGAGGTCACTCCACAACAACATTTAGAGGTAGAGCAAGTAAATGTGGACCTCACTCCTCCAAAGGATAAAGAGAATACACCTGAGGATATCTCTAAAGAAGTTGGTAAATATAAGGATGAAGAGCATCAAAAAGGGGATCAAGATAAAGAGATGCAGCAAAAGATGACATCTGATGAACATCCACAAAACTAGGGTGTACAAGAGGTACATTATGAAGAAGAAAACCTAGAGCTCCAACCCATGGATGAAGATAAACCAAATGCTAAGAAATATAAAGGCATTGAAGCCTTTTAAGATGAACAAGATCCTAGGTCAAACAAGGATGAACAACACCAAGAGGAGGAACAAGGTCAACGTGAAGCTCCCCAGTGCGATGATAAACAATGTGAAGAAGATGAGTTACAAATGAAGGATGTTCAAATTGAACAACCTGGTCAAGAAGGACCTATGCCTGATATTCTAAGATGGCTGGCATTGGAGGTCTAGGATCCTCCCATTCATTTAATTCCTCTTGATTTTAAGACATTATTTTTTTCAAAAGAAATAAAGCCCAAAAGGAAGGTAAGGATCATATCATCCATCAGGCAGGATGCAACAAGATGTAGAACAAACCAATTGGTTGTGCCTATAGTCGATAAGGCCAAGGGAGAGATAAGCATGAATGAATACCATATAAATACTCTAGACTTGGGGCATGCCACTACTAAACAGGAAATAAATGAGTTCATAGGTAGTGTAGATCCTACTACAGCTCGAATAAGGAAAGACAAATTGAAGAAACAGGAATTGAAGGGACGCATTGCCCAATTAGAGTAATTCATTAAGGGGCTATTCACCCCTGGAACAACAATAACTGAGGTCCCAACCAATTTGACATTGGTGACTCAAGAATAGATCACAGAATTGGATGCCAAGAGGCATCAAGCTAACGTAATGGAAGGTTGGTACCAAAAGTTCCTGGAGGAAGGCAAGAATGTTATCTAAACCTCCCTGTTGAACTAGGACACATTGACCTTCATCAGGAATAAGGTTGATGTCCTAAAGGTAGATTATGTGACAAGACTGGATCAGAATGATCAAGATCTTATCAAGTTGAAGGCTATCCAGACATTATCTAATAAGTTGCTCATAAGTAGGCATATCATGACCATCTAGACTACACCACATATATCAGCATGGATAAAACACTTGAAGTTTGAGGAAGATATATTGAAAGGATGTCATCACAAAGCCATTAAGATCAGTAGTAGAGCCCATGAACTCCTTGTTGATGAAATGGAAGTTTTGGAGGAGATAACCAACCAATTGGTAGATGAGAAAGAGATATATAAGGAGCAAGCTTTAGTTGCGAGCTTCAAGGCTAAGTATGGGCTAGTTTTGGAGGATCCAATAAGCCATTTATTGGAGCATGTAATCAAGGAGGTAATTGACCTATATACAAAAATAAAAGAGTATAAGATCAAGTTGGATGCCCGTACAAATAAATGGATAACCTTGACCGATCAACTCCAAACGCAGGAATATGTTAAGATTAAGGCTCAAGTTTTTTATAAGGATGATATCACGAAGATAATTGCATCCTATGGTGCATACATGGCTAAGGAGTCCTGTAACATGACTTCCCATATTACTCACACATTTAACCAAGAAAATAAAATGAAGTTGATAAATATGAAACAAAAATTATAAGCATTACATCATCACTTAGAAATAAATACATATCTTTTTCTGAATATTTTTCAACCTTGAAATACAACATCTTCAAAGATAAGTTACAATGATATCATGGTGCAAGAGCACCTAGTTGATTTCATGCCTATATGAAGCAATTTTGTCATTTCTTATTTTTGTTTTGTGTCTTTGATGTAATAAGGTCATTTTGACCATGTGTCATGTGTGTTTGAGTCCTTGTTAGGTTGCTAGGTAGTTTGTGGGACCTAATTGTTCAATTTTGCAAATGTTGTCTTTATTGCAAAAATATAAAATCAAGGAATGTGAAGAGTCATAGGTTGAAAATGAGAAGTTGAATGGTTGGAAAACTAAAAATGTAGTTATCAATGCTTGTTTTGGGTTATAAACAGTTTGAATAAGCCTTGGAAAGTTGATCCAAGGTTGGGGATTGAAGTTTTATACAAAAATCAATAAAGAAGCTTTGCTTTCTGCAATTTCTGAACATTAAATTGTTGTTTTAGAGCTAGGTATGGATTAGTAAAACATTTGTACAACCTACATGTGGTATGGTTGGAAAGATAATTGAATCTACTTTCTACTACTTTTTGTTGCACTCAATTTCATTGTGTTTTGAGTAAGTTATATCTATTTTACTAAAACAGGTCTGAAACCCTAGTAGGCCTAATTTGAGGGAAAATAGTCAAAATTTGAGGGTTTCCGTACAAAATAACCTACCCTAATTTTGAGATATGTTAAATAAGGGCCAAATGGGTATTTGAATCAAGTTTTCTTTCTTGGAGATCAGTTCTGGTTTGAAAATTATGGCTGAAAACCCTACTTGCTGCACCACCTTAAGCCTAGTCAAGAGTAGGATAGTCAAGATTTGACCTCCAAAACAACCCCACCTAAAAATTGGATATGTTGTCAAAGGGCATAAAGGGTATCTGAAACTACCCTTTTGTTTTTGTTTCAAGATCTTCTTGGAATGTTATGGTGGAAAAACCTTGTTTCAAGTACTACTAGGGGAATAGGAGAGTTTGTGAATAAACCATCAAGTTAGGGTATCAAGATAACAAAGGTTGGTTGATTGTGATTGAGTTGATAACCTCCACCTTGCTCTACATCAAATTGGTATTAGAGCCTAAAAGGTCTGGGAAAAGAAGTTGAGAGCTCGAAGATCTTGGCAAGGAAGTTTTTGGAGTTTGTGTGTTGTCTTTTTGCAAGTTGAAGGAAGAACCTGGATGCCAAAAGACTAGGTAGTGAGGGAAAAGAAGGAAACCTAGGTGAGGTATCATGAAGAAAAGAAGCAAGGTGAAAGAGATTTGTTTGAGAAAAAAAAAAGAATGGACATGTTGAGGAAAATAGTTCGTGGAGACTTGCAGAGTAAGGAGGTACCAAGTAAGAAACAAGAGAAAAGAAAAGAGAAAAGTGAGATAAAGAAGAAAAATGAGAATGAACAATAGATGAATGTCCAACAAGAGATAATAGAGTTGAGGCACACCTTGGAAGAAATAGAAAAAAGAATGGAGGCACGCCTTGAGATGCAACAGTTGCTTGAGAAAGCAAACCAGGAGAATGGTTGGCATTTACCAATAAGAAAGAAGGTGAAGCAACCCATCAAGAAGATCATTCAGAGGAGAAGAAGACAAGAGAGGACAACAACACCAGACCTTGGAGAGTATTTGGTAATGATGGAAGAGCCTAAGCCATCTAAGGAGGAGGAGAAAGTAGATTTTGACACAATAATCAGACCTAGGATAGTCATAACAGTAGTACACATTGATGAGTTTCCTTGGGACATACAGGACATGTTGAAGGGTAGTATAGACATTATTGTGGATGAACCTACTAATTTATTACCTCTAATGAGAAGGATCAGTTATCATTTATGGATGTTAGAGGACAAGGTTGAAGTGGAGTGTATGGTGCAAGGAGACAAGGAGGAGACCTCAAGGTCTCAATATTTTATTTCTAATCTTTCATTGGACTATGTATGTGTAGGTTTGTTAGACAAGGAGATCAAACTCATTGAGAAGCAGGCTCTTGAAAGAGATCAGATTCAGAGGAGGATACCAAAACAAGAATACCTTACAACAATGAAAGAAGACAAGCAGCTGCGAAGACAACCAAGTGTAAGCAAGTTGAAGACACAAAGACAAAGTCCAGAAGACATCAAGGCAATAGTATAGATGAATTGGAAGAGTAAGAATAAATAGCAGACTTGCACTCAAGTGGACTTGAGTTTTTCTCTCCTTTGGGAGTATGGTGCAAGAGCACCTAGTTGATTTCATGCCTATATGAAGCAATTTTGTCATTTTTGATTTTTGTTTTGTGTCTTTGATGTAATAAGGTCATTTTGACCATGTGTCATGTGTGTTTGAGTCCTTGTTAGGTTGCTAGGTAGTTTGTGGGACCTAATTGTTCAATTTTACAAATGTTGTCTTTATTGCAAAAATGCAAAATCAAGGAATGTGAAGAGTCATAGGTTGAAAATGAGAAGTTGAATGGTTGGAAAATTGGAAAGCCAGTTAGCAATGCTTGTTTTGGGTTATAAATGGTTTGAATAAGCCTTCAGAAGTCAAGCCAAGGTTGGGATTCAAGTTTTATAAAAATCAATAAAGAAGCTTTGTTTTCTGCAATTTCTAAATATTAAATTGTTGTTTCAAAGCTTGGTACGGATCAATACGGAATTTGTACAACTTGCATGTGATATGGTTAAAAAGATAATTGAATATACTTTCTACTACTTTTTGTTGCACTCAATTTTATTTTGTTTTGAGCACGTTATGTCTATTTTACTAAAATAGGTATGAAACCCTAGTAGGCCTAATTTGAGAGAAAATAGTCCAAATTTGAGGGTTTCCATACAAAACAACCTACCCTAATTTTGAAATATGTTAAATAAGGGCCAAATGAGTATTTGAATCAAGTTTTGTTTCTTGGATATCAGTTCTACTTTGAAAATTATGGCCGAAAAACCCTATTTGTTGCACCACCTTAAGCCTAGTCAAGAGTAGGACAGTCAAGATTTGACCTCTGTGTTCCAAAACAACCCCACCTAAAAATTAGATATGTTGTCAAAGGGAATAAAGGGTATCTGAATCTACCCTTCTTTTGTTTTCAAGATCTTCTTGGAAAGTTATGGTGGAAAAACCCTATTTCAAGTACTACTAGGGGAATATGAGAGTTTGTGAATAAACCATCAAGTTAAGGTTTCAAGATAAAAAAAGGGTTGGTTGATTGTGATTGAGTTGATAACCTCCACCCTACTCTGCATCATATCATTTTAGTTTTACATAGATAAATATTTTGTACGATACAATCAACACAAATTTACATCAATTTGACAATCTTAAGTCAATTATAAAGTATATTATGTTTGGAATTCTTGATATCTATAGCTTGAGTTTCAGCAAGTCTTCTTCTATAGAGGGAGAGCATCATTTGAGTACTTTACCTCCAACCGCAGACACCAGCAGTCCCCTACACACCTTCCTTCCTGGAAGTGGCCCTACCCTTCACGAAGAGTATAAACATAAGGAACCAACAGGTTTTCCATCCGAGTTCTAGTGTTGTATCCTACGCAACTCAATCAAGCATACAACTCTAGACAATCTTCTAGCTAAGTATGATCATACTAACAGGTCACGTCATCTAGAGACTATGAACTGACTAATGCATGCAGAGATAAATGCATTACTTTGGCCAAAGATTCTATTTATAATATACATTTACAATAAACATAGTTGTGTGTTCACACACCTCTAACTCAACTTGGGAAACTATCTTATCCAATAGTTTAACTTGCTTGAATAATAACTCTAGATAGGAATCATCTTAACTAAACTTAAGTCTTTGCTAGCTGACCTGCCCTAAATCTGGAATATAAGGATACTCCATGTAAATATGACTCTTCAAAGAGTTCTTAATTGCATTATTGGAACCATTAGAGTCTATGATTTTCTGTCATTCTACTCATCGACTAAAAAATTAAGCACTTTAGTACTAATAACCTCATTTCAACTTTTAACAAGAAAACATTAGAAAAACTACTAAAAACTCTTTTTTCAAATCTATATGGTTGTCTTGACCATTTAAAGTTGACAATTTAAATAGACTAGGATCTTAGTCATATCTGACTTGAACACTCAAGTCTATCTAAATTCCACAGATTAAATTCTAGAGTTTTGTCTTTTTCTTACTCAAAACATTAAGAATAATCTTTATTCTAGTATTTCCCAAAAGGTGAAATTTTAAAAACATATCTTGGAACAAATACTACTAGACTCCTATAGACCACTTAAGTAAACTTTCCCATAAGTTATGGTGCAGGAGCACCAAGATGTCTAGATTTTACTTGATTTATAAGTAGTTTGTTTTGTTTAATAAGGTCCTCAAGACCATTCAAATGTTGTCATAGGGCTTGGAAGCCATATTTGTAAAAGGACTATGTCCAATTAGCTAGAATCCATTTTTCATGTAGTAGTCCTCAAGAGGACAGTCTTGTGGCAAAAAGGTAGTCATAGGGAGTCATTTAAGTTTTAATGTTTGTAAGGGGAGTCATTTAAGTTTTAATGTTTGTAAGCCTATAAAGGCATGTCAAGGTTAGAAGGTATGTTAAGAACCTTGTCAAAGGTTACCAAAAGCTAGAGAGCATCTTTCTAAACAAAAACAGTCGGTGGAGTCCTAAAGAGGACAGTTTCTAAAACAGTCTTTTATTGTTGCAGTTAAAAATCAAGAAGAAACTCGATGGTTGGGCAGTTTTTTATCAACCCCAACCACTTCATGCAATGTATGAGGCTTATTTGAAGCCAAGAAGGATTGATTTGTAAAGAGAGATCTGGTGAAAGTGAAATAAAGAAGAAGAAATCACTGTTTTTCCTGTCTTTTCTGCCTTTTCTGTGTTTTTTCTACTTTTTCCAGCCGTATTGTACTACTGTATGGGATAGTCATAGCCTATGAGTACAATGGATGAATAGAGGATGGAGATAGCTTGGATTTGAGCATTGGATGGAGGCTTGACACAAAGATAGGTGAAAGAAATTATTTTTTTTTCCCAAACTATTTTTAAACCTGCTGTCACAGTTAGGAAATCACTGTTCTTCTGCATGCTCTGTACCTGTACGGCCGAGTGGTGACTGGGGCTTGTGATGGAGAGTTAGGTTGGTGAGTCATCTGTCATTTGCAAGTGGTTTGGGCTTTCGACACTCATCTTTACTTCTACATTTCCCTTTTCTCTACAAGTGGGTTTGAAAACCTAAACTAGGGCTTCTTCTGAGTACCCGATGGATTTCTCCCTATTCCATTGACCTTTGTCTGTCCTACTCAATGGAATGGGTTGTATATTAGGTAATATAATGTCTTGTGAAGGTTTGGGGAGGCAGGAGGATGGTTTGGACTGAGTTGGTCATGTAGATGACCCTACAAAAGTCTTGTGTTGAGGTTTTGGAGAAGGACAGCAGCAGAGGGGTGGTAACTAGTAACAAGGAAGTGGAAAGTAGGTGAATGTTAAGCGTTGAGGCTAGTAAGAAGGCCCTAGATTTGGTCATGAACCTATGACAAGGAGTAGGGAGAGATTTCCCTAAGACAACAGTCCTTTCTTCCTTTCTCTGACTTGGACAACAGTCACTATAAGGAAGGCTTGGAGACAGCCACTACCAAGAAGATAATAGGTATGTTTGGCATGTCATTGTTTTGTCAAAGAAGACATTAGATGTTTAGTGAGTTATTGATTTGGTATATTATAAGTCAAGCAAGAGTTTGTCTTAAAAGAGACCACCTTAAGATGGATATTGTGACTGTCCTTCTCATGGAGCAGTGAGGTTGTGACTGTCCTTGAAAGGTATGGTAGGTATTGCTATCCTGCAGACCCTACACAGTGGAGATGGTGGAATGTTAGAGGGAGTTAGGTATCTTGGAAGGTGTGCCCTGAAGTCCTTCACCTTGGTATAAAGAATATGTGTAGTTTTGAGTTGAAACCCTACCTTAAGTGAAGTTTTGTTCTCTGTCAAGAGAAAACAGTGAACCTTGAGAAGGTACCATTGAAGTTCTGAACCATGCTTCTACTGTCCTAGATGCTCTACATCAAGTTACAATCTCAAGAATAACATCATGCAATCAATAAGGTAATCCTATTCTATGATAGTATACTTATACAATAATATATACACCTCTAAGTGTTTTTATAGCAATATCGATATCAGTTTGATAAATATCTCAAATATATATCTAACACTAAATCATTGTTGATAAAATAAATCTTATTCTATGCATAGTAAAAGAATATATGTACTGTCAAAACTTAACCACAGACTTACTCCTATCAGCTTCTATGTTTAAAATAAGGCTCTTACAAAATCAAAACTAGATATCTGCATAAACTTAGCATAGTTACTCTCTGAGACTAAAGAAATCCATAGTTACTCTCTAAGACTAAAGAAATCATTTATAGACTTCTTAAACTGAGTTTTCTTATTCTAAAAATCTAAGTACACATAAGAATGGAATCATGACAATTGACTAAACTTCAATAGTCGGACACAGTAATCTTCTAAATCATCGAGGCACAGTTGGGCACAAAAAGAGATGTCTTCATAGTCTTCCTATGGTGAACTACAGTCTCTACTATTTAACTTATAAATTCCTCTATTATTCAATAGCATCATGAGGAGTCGAACTCTTAATGAGTGCAATCCATCATGCAACATCATTATTTCTAACAAGAATCAGTTATATAGTTGTCTACATTTATAAGACATTGTGTCTATGTAATAGACCAACATAAGTTTCATGTGTCTCTATATTAACAAATAATCATAAACATATAACAAATGTAACTAGAGGTGACCATATCTCTATTCCTGACATTTTATTATCTTCATAGAGCTGACTGTGCTTCCCTCGGGCTCACTGAGACAACAATGAACTTGTTGCGTTCTATTGAGCTCACTGTGTAAATCAACGAGCTTATCGTGTTTTCACTGAGATCCCAATATGGTAGCATACAGTCCACTTTTCTCTAAGAAGATCTCCTTGTATTTCTACAACAATCTCCCTTAACTATTCTCTCTGAATTTTTTCTGCCTCAACTCTTCAAGAAAAACTATCCCTTGATCCCTCAATGGGATAGCCTTATCAAGCCTTAACTCCCCACAACGTTGTTACGAAGACATAGGTAAAATCTTTGCCTATAAACAAGTGTTGCCAACATGCAACCTTTATGGAGTTGTGTTGGAAACAAGGCAGATAACTGAGAGGGGGGTGAATTAGTTATCTTAAACTTCTTAACTTTCTTATCTTCTTTAACAATAGTGCAGTATCAAAACATATAAGCATAAATGAACATGAAAGGAGAAATGAAATCAACACACATAACACAAGGATTTTTACATGAAACCCCTGTTAAGGAAAAACCACGGGGTGACTAACCCAAGATTGTATTCTCTGTTAAAAGAATAGAAGTACAAAATGGCACTTGCCAATTAGGGCTCACTGCCCGAGCACACTGCTCACAAGAGGCTCACTGCCTACACGAGACTCACTATCTACAAGGAATAAAGAAAGTAACCAGGTGTTTGAACTGATCAGAGGCATCCACATATGCTGAGGTTTAGTTTTAGGTAGGCTCAATATACTAATCTGCTGCACTTCATTCTTCCTCTGCTTAGTGCTGTTGTTCTGTCACATACCAGATTTATATAGCTGGTTCCACACTGCTCTCTTCTTTTCTTCACATATACTATCACACCACACACACTTTCACATTGAAATCCATCTGGTATATATATCCCTACCAAGGATTTCAACATCTTTCTAGTCGGCATCCGGAATACTCAAGATTTTCCCAAACTCTGGTCTGTCAGTTGAATCCATGCTTACTAAGTGATGTGTATCAAAAAGATAGTTATAGGAGTCATCAATCATGTCAGCCAACTATGAATGATCCCTTAAGAAACTTGATCACCATTAATTTCTCATCTAGATTAAGGTCTAATGCTCTACCGGTCAGTTCTTCCTCAGTCTACTTTGCCAACAGGAACCCAACACTTAGGTGCTCATATCTTTTCACTCTTTCATCACCAGAGGCTCAATCTCTGGAATGTATTAGTCATGGTACTCCTCTTGACTTCTCTAAGTCTGCACTTTTCTGAGATACTTCCTCTAAGAGATCCAGACATGATTGTCAAACCTTGTTGCATGCTCTATTCTTGCTCACTGGACCAAAATACTCTTCAATCTAACTTTCGGTATAGTCATACCATGTCTTGCGGATGTGTGGGATGGACTTTGTTGCTATCAATGACAACACTCATGAAGCCACACAGTGTCTCTTGCCAACAATCTCCCCCTTTGGCATTGATGGCAACACTTATTGAAAAATGACTAAGTGTCACACTACACTCCCCCTTGGTTGATGCTCTGTTCTAATGTACACTTTTCTGGAGTTCCCCTTTAGCTAGATTCCACATTTTTCACTACTCCTCACTCCCCCTTTGACATCAATGGCAAAGGGTAGAATCCGCACACCAAAATTTTCAAAAATAACCTATACTTAGCCGCATAAGTATATATACATGTTATACTTACATATACTGAAGTATATCTGCAAAGGTGGTCTTCAACTGTACCACTTCTATTGCCCAACTCTTCTTCATCCTGTCCAAAATTGAAATGTGACCACTTAGCAAAAATGCAAAAGCTTCTGCCCTCTTTAGGTCTGCCAGATCACTGGTCCGAGCTATGGTCTGTGTTGGGATAGGTGTTGTACACCTTGCATAATATTGTACTATTTTATTCGGTTACCACTTGTATAAGTTGTATTGTAACATTGGGTTAGTTATTTTATGTGTGTGGGACACATAGAGTAATTAATTATAATTTGTATTATTTGATTTATTGGGAAAAGTTAGTACCAATAGTCAAATGTGGGGTCAAGTGGTTTTATAAGTTAATGGTTTTGTGTTACCATGGTTTTGTGGGGCACATGGTTTTATCCAATACCACAAGTTGTATTTGTGTGAGCTTGGTCTATAAAAGCAAGCACATGGTTAGTTGTTTGGGTAATGTTGGTTGTTTCATTGTAGGTGGATTGGAGGTTTGAGAGAGGTTGTCATTGTATTGAGTTCTCTCATGTAAGTGCATATTGTGAAGCATGGCAGGTGATGTGTGGATTCATGCTTGTACAAATGGAGGTTGCATTGGAGGTGCTTGATGGTTCAGGAGTATTCATGGAGGCTCATGGATTATATTGTAATACTCTTATTGTTGAATAATACATTTGAGCGTGGATTCTTTTGGAGGCTGGGTTTTTCCATGCAAAGGGTTTTTCCAGGGTATATCTTGTGTTATCTTGTTGCTTGTTCATTTGATCTTTTGCATTATGGTTTGTTTCTGCATCTTATTTCTCCTATTGGGTTATGTGGAATTGGTTTAAATAGACCTGCAAATTCCTAACAGTTGGTATCAGAGCCATGTTCATGGTTGAGGGAGGTGTGAGCTCCCTGGATATGTATAACCCTTGTTTGTGTAGATCAGGTGCAAAATGGAAGCCATGGCAATGCATGTAAGGATTTGGGACACTACAAGGTTTTGTGCAGGTTGTAATGCAGATTGGGGGTTCTGGGTATTGGTGATTTGCTGTGCATGTTGCAGATCAGGTGATTGAAAAATCATGGCTGAAGAGGGTTTCTAGGTTTTGGCTTCGTGAGGGTTTTGAGGAGGAACTTTCACAAATGACCTCCTGGGACAAAACGAACCTCGTCATTGAGTCTAGGAGGCCTGAGAGACAAAAAATCATATAAAATTTACCATAGTTTGGTCACTGGAGAAAAAAGCAAAAAAATGCCCCTCCCAGGTACGCCATACGAAATTTTTGTTTGCAGAGGAAAAAAATTTAGAAAATAAAAATCCCTGCACAATGCTATAGTTTGAAAAATTTTGGTTTGATTAAAAAAAAAATCAAAAAACTATAGGCGATTAAAAATTGCAAGATGAAAAAACAAAAAAAAAACAAAAACAAAAAAATTGCAGGGGCGGGTACCGCCGTACCCTGCCCCTGCGCATGTTGCAGAAGGTACAAGCAGTACCGTCGGTCCCCTGCCTTGCTGGTCGGCCCATGAGTAGCCCGTAAGGGGCTTTTAAATTTTAAACAAATTTTTAATACATTAAAAGCTTTAAAGGTTTTGGCGTGGGCATTTCTTTAAAACAAAAATTTAAAACCTCCTTTTATAACAAGGCCACATTGTAGCTAAGTTCCTGCCAAATGCTAACAGGATGGTTTTGTCCTTTGCAGTAGTTCATGGCAGTTTTGAACTTGTTGTAGGCAGAGATGCCTTTCAGCTTGTCATTATGATACACAATTGCAAAACCAACACCTTAAAATAAGAGATAAAGACTTGCAAAGGCCTAATACCATAGGGATGAGGTTGGGTTCTAATCTAGGATAAATTTTATAGATTAAATACTATGCTAAGATGGTTGATGATGATTTGCAAAGGTTAAAAACATGACATTTTCACAACCCAGGTAATGAATTTGTAAAAATTTCTAGAGAAAAACTGTGTATAGCTTTTTCACATCGACATTATCACACTCTATGTTCCATCCCCAGAAAGAAGATAAAAATGATACACAATTACAAAACAAACACGATAAAAGCTTGACATTAAAAAACCATAAGAGATGATTTGCAAAAGCCCAACATCATAAGAGATTATGCTAGATTTGAGTCATGATGAATTGAATATCATACCAAAGAATTTTTGCATTCCTTCTATTAGCTATTGTTTTATCTACTTTGACATTTGTAGAGGTTGGGTATTTTCTTTATCAATATTTGTAATTTACTTTTTTACAATAAAAAGAGGTTGAAAATAGTTTGTACACTTCAATATAATTTAAGTGCAAGACAAATTTGATTAAATAAATAGCACATAAAAGAAGTCACTGATAATTTTTAAAAAACCTTATTTCAAAAATGAAGTCAGATTCAAATCCAAAACAAATTTAAGAAAAAAAATAAATATTAAAATCCCAACACTACAAAATAAAACTTGAATCTAAAACAAATTTAATAAAAAAACCTTACTTCAAAAATGAAGCCAGATTCAAATCCAAAACAAATTTAACAAAATATATATATATATATATATATATATATATATATATATATATATATATATATTAAAAGCCCAACACTACTTGGAATGTTTATCCTTCAACTTTTTTTGAAAAAAAAAAAAAGAGGAAACCTCGTGACAGTGAACACAACCGTACGTCTCCATCGAATGATGGCAAAATAGTTACCCGAATTTTTACCGCGTCCAGCTGCAGTGAAAAAGGGGTATAATAATTATATATCTATATTGTAATTAATCTAATTTAATATATAAATATCTTTTTCAATATAATTAATCTAATTTAATCTAAAATATAAACATGTGATTGATAAGTCCTCTGCAATTCATATTACCTACATTTTTCCCTTTGGCATTTTGATGATGATGACTACTTTGAACTTTCATTAAAACTAAATTGGTCTATAGGAGCTATCAGAGCTTATCTACAATAGAATTGGTCTATAGGAGCTATAAGAGCTTATCTACAATAGAATTGGTCTTTAACCCGATTTTGAAGTATATTACGAGGGTTGTCCTCATTTGTATACTTTATGCGGACGTGAAGAGGAAGTTGGGATGAATTAAAACGTTGTATATTTCCCACTTGCATATCCGGGGATGCAAGTGTTGTGCCCATCGGTATAACATTTGATATCGGTGGAGTTTGAATTTATCTCCTCGAAGGGAAGTTTCTCGCTGAAGGATGAAAGGCCATCGGCGAAACAAACAACTATCGGAGTAACATTCTAAGCCTTCGCCAATAGGTAGACTTACACCGATAGAAGGATATAGAACTATCGGCCAAATGATGGCTATCGGTGGGAAATGTTTTGACCGCACCGATGGAAGGAGGTCAGCCCGATGAAAGAAAAGACTTAGCCAAATGAAAAGGCCACATCGGCATAACATTGGATATCGGCCGAGTTTGAAGTTTTCACGCCGAAAGGTATTATCTCTCCGATGAACTTTCCTCGGGTATAATTTGGCCGATGGTATAGTGATCGGCATAGCTTTCAACATCGGCCCATCTTTTTGAACTCGTGCCGATAGACAGATCTCACGCCGATGCAAAGGTGATCGGCATAACGTATGACGATCGGAGTAACACTTTAGACTTTCGCCGATGGGCAATGTCATACCGATGGGAAGGGAACACAAGTCGCTAGGGCTATTTCGGTGAAACTCATGCCGATATAAGACATCAGCCAAACAATGGAAATCGGCCAATCAATTTTTGTTCTCACCGATGGCATATCTCACGCCGATGGGCGGGAAAAGGCAGAGCGATGGAATTTTTGAGATCAATTTTTGGGGCCCGGATGATGTTTCTGGTCAGCGATGGTTGACCGGTGGTGTTTTGAGCATTGTATCTTCTTTTTGAGTGCGTTTTTGGGTGTAAGGCTATCTTGGTGTTTAACTTCTAAAATGCTCTCCGAGAAGTGGTATGTTTGGTCCTGTTTAAGGTGAACATGGAAGATTTTTTGTTGAGAGTGCTATAATAATATTCTATATATAGGGAGATCATATTCGTTTATGTTGCATGGAATTTTTAAGTTTCTAATGTTATTATGATCAATTGTATAACATTATATTCTCATACATGCATGTACTTGTTTTTGGGTTTGAGGTGCCAAAAGAAAAGACAAAGCAATTGCTATTGATATGATGTACAGATTGGACCAAGATCTTGGCAAATTGAAGGCCTAATTGTGTAGTTTTCCCTTCCTCCAGTTCTTTTTAAACTAGGCAATATGTTTGTTCTTACAGATGGTTAAGGACCAAAAAGTGTACTAAGACACTATATTACAAACATGAACACAATCCATGAAGAATGAGTGGTTTGTAAGCATTCTGAATTTTTCTACCCAGATTAAAAATTAACCAAGCAAATAGGAGAACGAAACACACATGAAAATGAGAGAAACATTGTCTGAGATAACTCCAAAAGAGTGAAGCCGTGCTTCTTCATCTCCAGTATCTCCATTGCAAATTTACTACCTTACCGCTTCCAAAAGAGTGAAGCTGTACTTCTTCATCTGTAGAACACACAAGCATGATATTAATATCAACAACATCCTAACACTCGGGATTGATCTGCAACATACTGTGGATGGTTTGCTTCTTAAAAATTCATTGACTGCTATCATCAACCAACTCATCTATGCAGTCCTTTCCTTACTTAAGACTTTGTTTGATTGCTCTTATCAAACCTTAAGGCAAAATCGCTGCAATCTTGACAGAACCTACCTACCAGCATCCGGCAGGAACTGTTGAGGCCAACACAATTGCACTACAGAAATTCATGCTATATTTAACAGAGCCGCTACCTTAACACAACCACCCTACCAAGACAAAATGGTTTTATCATATGATCTTGGATGGCCTTATGGTTGAATGTCATCCAGAGGAACATGTTACATGTTGTGTCATTAATTGTTCATGTCTAAAGACCATCTAGACAATGCGTTACTTGCCAGAACTCTCTTTCGCTTTGTTACATTCGATCTTATTTTGCGAGAGGTATGTAAAAAGCAAATCCTTTTTCTATTACAGGGTTTCTCTGGTCTTGTTTTATTATGTAGCATCTATTTGCTTCATTTGATTTTGTGGGTAATGGGATTCTTTTTATTCATCAACTGATTAATGGGTTGTTTTTTAATTGAATTTTGAGGTTGAAATGGGCAAGTTTGAGGGTTACAGGGTTTGGGTTTTAGGTTTATGTTGGTGGATATTTGCTTCTGATATTTTGGGGATGGATGGCTGAGAAATGGGATTGCCCATTCGGTGAAGTAGATGCTTATAAGTTTTTCTTCCTGTAAAAAAATATTGTAATTTGTTTATCATTTGAGATTGAGAGCGTACAGTAGATGGGATTTCTCAACCTGGGACGACATGACATGGTGAATTGAGTGATGTCATACCAGACTATACATAGTAATGGACTATGGTGGTGCCAAGTCATGACAACCTTTTACCAGAAGTATAGGAAAACAGATAATGTAACGTAGAACTCTAATTACCATATCCCAAAATCAAATTTCGCAAAACAAAACAAAACAAAAAATGCATATAATTTGGGCCCGATTGGATTTTTTGTTGAGTCGATCATGTTATTGACAATTTACGCTCAATACAAAAATTAACTTATCAGACCTATTTTGCCTCGAGACAGGGTTGCAACTGAGTTGAACTCACACCAATTTTAACTTTTTTTTCCAAGTCAAACTTCTGTTGTGAATCTTGACACCCTTGAAAATTTTGTATAACCAAAACAACCTATCAAAACAAGTAACCAATAAAATAAAGTGAGTTAGTAAATGAAATTTGATAAGTGAATTTTGATGTAATACTTGACACCCTATGAGGCGGAAAAGAAATTGCTGCAAAGTGGGCAACTGTTCTAGCAAATCAACAGTGTCAAGCTCCCGGGTTCTCTGCAGCATAGATAAGCAAAATTCTATTAAAAAAATAACTTTTAATAGTTAACCTAAATAGTGATTAGCAAGGAACAAATTAAAAATAAGTTTCAATATAATTAAAGAAGAAAAAACAACGCTAGTCAACAGCCACGGACAAAACACAGTAGTCAAAATGCAAGATATAATTACTTATAAAAGGGAATCACTTCCATTTCAAACCTCTACATTGTTCTGTTGAGTTACTAAAAGCACTTCCAATGTGTTAGTGCCTATTTACAGTGCATAAATGCACATGGAAAAGTTAAATCTTTGAGCTTGAAATGAGATTTTAACCTGATATGATCTCCAGATACAAATAAGCATGTCATACCAAAAGAATTCCCAGTCTCCATTACCAATAGAACCCTTTTATGAATATAAGGGGGGATTTGTGCAGATTGCTTCTAGGAAAAGAAAAGGCACTCGTAGCTGTTGAGGATAAAAGAACTAAAATTTCAACATTGTCATTCTTGTTGGGATATTTCAAGAGAATAAAGATCAGAACAAGAAATCAAGCTTGAAATAATACAAGGTAAAAACTAAAAATCAACTCACGGGAAGGCATAAGGTACAAACACTAAATAGAAATCAACTCACGGGCAGAACTATCTGACAATATCATTTCTTCTGAGTTTGCTTAAAAGTTAATCATTAACACTTAAACCCTACTCCTAGCAAAACACAAGGAATATAATGATAGTCTTCATCGATATAGTAAAGAAAATAGTAGATACGTTAATTTAAAAGCAAAACGGTAACATCAGGAATTTAGGTTAGAATTTGTCGAATGTAATTCATGTTTCATCATCATGTGTGCTATAGAAAATCATATAACTATTGCCCACTGACAAATTCTCTGACCTTGTTGCATCCCTTCCTGTATTCCCAAGCCAACTACCTCACTTGAGCTTGTGCTTTCACTCAAATAGTAGCCTAGTGAAATGTTTATTTACAAGCTCAACCAAATATTCTAACTTCTAATGGTAAATAGATATTTATAAATATTTTCTAATTTGAAATTGGCAAGATGTCCATGTTGTTCAAATGCTTCTGGTTAAAACTACGAATAATAGCTTTTTGCATTACACAGTTTTAACCAGAAGTATTCGAACAATCTCATGGACTGTAGAGTTTTGATGTCTTTAATAGATGTCCATGTTGTCAAAATCAGCCAAACTAGAAGATGCTACTCAATTTGAAGCAAACCCACTTCTGTATCCCTTCTATTAAATCTGAGCACCCAGTTCCATGCATACAAAACCCAATGAATAAAGCACAACCCATGTAAGTGAAGTGCCATGCTTGCAGGATATACCCGAATTGGGTTTGCTGAAAAAGGCTTGGGGACATTTAAGCAAATACAATTGGCAGATCTAATGCTAAACTTCACAACCTTTAGCTCGAAATATCAGAAAATACAGGTTTTGGAAGAAACATTGCTCAAGTGTAAGTGCCTTAAATGCTCCCCCTCATGTTTAATGGCCGCTCACCTTATCTGGTACAGAATCTGTTTGACTGTTTCGTAAGGCAAAAACTGTGTCATTCAAACAAAATCCCAATTAAAACAGAACCAAAAGAAACCTAATAAACTTGTTACATTCTGCAAGTGCCACGTGTCATTAGTATGCGGGGCTGGCCCTCCCTAAAAGTCTGTTCCCATACTAAAAAATTTCTCCACGTTGGGACCCGCTCTGACACACTGCTTGTGAGGTGTCAGACGCCCGTGCAGTCAACACACAAAAAAAATGTTTTTGGTTGCGTATGCAGAGACAGGAATGCAGCAGAGGTCCTCTGCAATCGCGCCTTCTCTTGCGTGGGGAATCGTGAAGACCTCTGCAACTCCAATAAGAATGCGACAAAAAAAAATTTTAATTGGCAAGCGTTAAAAATTGATCAGTTTCATGCAAGTTACCATGCTAAAACATTCAAAAATAAACTAGTATTATAGAAATTAGAATTGCCATTGGTGAAAAATGTTTGAAATAACCGCGAGTTAAGAAATAGCCCGTCGCTATAGTTCCATGGCAAGAACTAATAAAGGTATGGTGGCATATGGGGAAAAATGCATTTTAATGACAACAATAAAACTTTTGTTTTAAAGTTTTTAATTTTGGATTTATTAAAATATTTAAACCTCCCTAAATATGCATTTGGGGTCCAATGGAGTATAAAACAAATTGGAAAACTTTTTGGAGTCCGCCGGTCAAAGATGAAGATGCCAACTCAGACACCACATCAGCAGCCACCTCATTTGCTCAGTCAGCAGTGATGACATCAGCAATGACGTCATGCCACGTCATCATGGTACAGGGGCCCACCAGGGGTCCAATTTTAGCCCTCGGAGTGCCTTTTCTTCCAGGTGGCATAACCTTCACATACGGTATCAGTTTTTTGACTTCTTATAGCCATCGGAAAGCTCTCTCCGAGCACTACGCGGTGGTATAGATTTCATGATCAGATTTTTCTGTTTGTGTTAGAATTTGGTGTTTGAAGCCCGCATTGCTTTGGTACAATTTTATGCTCATAACTTTTGCATACGGAATCGAATTTTGGATTTCGGATAGGCGTTGGAGAGCTAGTGTAGTGTACTACAGTTTGGATCATGTAGATTTCTAGTTTGGTGTGTAGAGAGAGAATTGTACTTGTTTGATCACTTGTGAGAGCCAGAGATTTAGAGTGCATTTACGAGTGCATTCGGATGGATTTGTTGGCACAGACTTGTGGGAGTACATGTTGCTATGAGACCATCAGCATGGTATAGCAGGTTTTTAGATTTAGTGTTCCTTGATACATGTTTACAGGTGTTTTCAGAGTTATGACTTTGATGGAGATAGGTACAAGTTGTCTTCTGGTTTGAGGACATGGTTGATACTCGTGTGAGACTTGGAGTCTCATTTCAGTGGGAGTTGAGTATAGGTATAGCAATGATGATGATTATGGTGTCATGGATATGCAGGCACACTTTTGCATTGACACGACATGATCATGTATGCAATTGACAGGTATGGGCTATGATGTTCAATTCATGATTACAGGTGGTGTTGTGGTGTTGTTTTAGGGGATTGTTCTTATCTCCTAGATGCTTGGTTAGTTCCTTGACTATGGTATTTGTTTGTGGACTTGTTGGAAAATTGAATCTAGAGTTGATTTGATGTTTGAGTCTTAGAGTCTACAAGTTATCTTCTTTGATATCTCAGTTTGCAGTTTACTAGTGTGATGATGAGTTTGCATGTTACATCTGTTTTGGATCTACGAGTTATGTAGTTTTGTGGATTATTGGCTATAGTGAGATGACTCAGATGTGGACTGTCTTTATCCACCAGATTGATTCAGTGTTTATGTAAAGTTCATTAGTTGGTCTTGTTTGTGGTCATTTGTGCATTGGTATGTTGTATTGGGATAAGAGGATGGATAATTAGAGTGCCTAGTTAGTTGGTTGTTGGGACTTGCAGCATGCTTATCATGATGTCATGGAGAGCTTGGATACATGTTCTATGTTAGCTTTTGACAGTGATGGTTTTATCTTCTTGTTTGGAGATTTTGGTTCACTAGACCTTTTGGGAGCTGTTGATGTTACAGTGGGATTCCTTGATTGGTTTGGAGCCATGGATAATCTTCATTTAGGAGATGGTTATTTTGTTGTCATAGATAGCTCGGTATCACGGTTCAGTGGGAGCCTTGGCAGCATGTTGGATTCATCATACGTGATGGATGATCTTCTGAGTGGATGTTAGTGTCATGGAGGAGCTCTTGGTTGTGAGAGTTCTTTGACATTTTTCAGTTCAAGTGATAGGAGATGGTTATCTTCATGAGAGTGGATATGTTTGACATCTTGGTTTACCATGGAGGACTACTTTGAGTCTTTGGTTGAGGTGTTAGGTTTATGATTTGTCAGTATGACCTGTTTATCCTTGTTTTAGAGATGTTATTATGTCATGGTTTACTCTTGATACCGGTTTAGAGTTTTAGCATGATATAGGTTCTCTTGAGACAGGATGTATGCATCATTGTACGCTTTATTGCATGTGATCTTCTTACGAGAAGATGGTTAGATCATGATGTCATGATGGGATTCTTATGCAGATATTCAGTAGGAGCATTGACAGTGGTCTTGTTTGTTCTCTTGGTATTGAGTACTTTGATCATTTGCTTGATTACTTCATGATGGTGCTATGTTGCATTTGGAGTTTGGCATGTATTGGTCAGTTACAAGTGCTCATGGATACTTGGAGACTTAGGTGAGGCTGGAGTTGTCTTGTGATTAGAGACACTTGTTGAAATGGTTACTCTTTAGAGGTTTCAGCAGATAGACCGAGGAGCCTTACACCTGGATATGGACGTGAGTTCATTATGGACCTAGAGGAGATTGTTCTTGGAGAGAGTTGTTGTGCATGGTGTATCCTGGAGGAGTATTCTCATTCCCCACTCTTGGTCTACTCGGTAGTTTATCATCTATGAGGTATTGCCCATCCTTTTAGATGTGTTTTACTTTATGTTTCATCTTCTCATAGATATGGATCTTAAGCTACAGTTATTGGTTCTGGAGGGTTCAGTTGAGGGATGTTAGCATGGTTATCTTCTTGTTCGTATGGTTTGATTTATCATGTTCATTATGAGGAGTTTAGGAGATGTGATTGGGCTTATTCTTGGCTATGGAATAGTTATGAGTTTGATCTACCTTGATTAGAGAGGCTTACATCCATGTTGGTTACATGTTACATATGTTCATTTGATCTTATGAGATTGAATGGTTGGGTGTTGTTGACACTTTTCATTTGGGGTTGTAGAGGAGATCATACTTGACACAGCTTAGCACTTTGAGGTGTTTGTAGAAGGACATTATGATTTACAGGTTTTCTCTCTTTGTCTTATGGCTACTTCTTGGAGGATCATGTTGATATGGTTGGACTTTGGGATAGTTATGGTGACATGTTGTGAGAGAGTATGCAGCAATTTGTCTTGCATGTGTGGATCATTGTGATTGTTCTTGATACTACATTGGCTTGTTGATTAGCCATAGCTTGATTTGATTGTTGATCGATAGGCTTGGTATGCCATGGATCTACTTTCAGATTTGACATTACCCATGCAGTGGGAGTTCCTAGATGTATGTGTTCTTCATTGACAGGTTTTATTCATGGAGCTTGTGATTGCGGTATATGGGTTGGATATGTTTTTGGCACGAGTTTGTTGATGTTGTTGATACCTATGAGGTATGGATGGTTGGATGTATTAGCATATGTTGTGGGTGCTATTTCCAGTCATGTGGGTTTTTTAACTTTGACAGCAGCTTGGAGCCTTATGGTTTCACTTGGATTTGATGCTTGTGTTCTTTGGATTGGTGCATCTTCACCTTGGCATGTTCCTTTTCTTCCAAGGTGGCACGTAGGAGGATGACAGGAGTTCTTGCTTGAGATGGTGGTCACTTTGCTTGTTGCACGTATCTTGTTGGAGCACGAGAGCATTCTGGAGATTCATGTGATTTCATGTTTTACCTATGATGATGTATTTCATGTATTGACCCTTATGCAATGTATACAACAAGTGGGAGAATGTTGGGATAGTTGTTGTACACCTTGCATAATATTGTACTATTTTGTTCGGTTACCACTTGTATAAGTTGTTTTGTAACATTGGGTTAGTTATTTTATGTGTGTGGGACACAGAGTAATTAATTATAATTTGTATTATTTGATTTATTGGGAAAAGTTAGTACCAATAGTCAAATGTGGGGTCAAGTGGTTTTATAAGTTAATAGTTTTGTGTTACCATGGTTTTGTGGGGCACATGGTTTTATCTAATACCACAAGTTGTATTTGTGTGAGCTTGGTCTATAAAAGAAAGCACATGGTTAGTGGTTTGGGTAATGTTGGTTGTTTCATTGTAGGTGGATTGGAGGTTTGAGAGAGGTTGTCATTGTATTGAGTTCTCTCATGTAAGTGCATATTATGAAGCATGGTAGGTGATGTGTGGATTCATGCTTGTACACATGGAGGTTGCATTGGAGGTGCTTGATGGTTCAGGAGTATTCATGGAGGCTCATGGATTGTATTGTGATACTCTTATTGTTGAATAATACATTTGAGCGTGTATGCTTTTGGAGGCTGGGTTTTTCCCTGCAAAGGGTTTTCCCAGGATATATCTTGTGTTATCTTGTTGCTTGTTCATTTAATCTTTTGCATTATGGTTTGTTTCTGCATCTTGTTTCTCCTATTGGGTTATGTGGAATTGGTTTAAATAGACCTGCAAATTCCTAACAGTCTGGGCATCAGTTAGGACCTCAAGCATTGCCTCTAACTTGGGGATAATTATCCCTCTTAGTTCACTTAGCCTACTTATTCTATTTTTCTTCTCTTTCTCAAGCCTCTTTATCTCATTTATAGTGGCAATAGTCTGGCATTCTTGATTCATTATGGATGAGGTGAGAGGATCAAAACTCTGGGATAAACTTGATAGTTTTCCCTCTTGTTCTTCCACCCTCTTTGCAATGTTTGTTGTTACTGTGGACCAAGATAAACAAAATTTGTATAATTCTCTGCCATCTTTAAGGGCATTTTCTAGGCTCTTTATTCCGATATTCAGATTTCTCCTATCATTTGCTATTAGCCCCTATACTTTAGAGAATCTCTTACCCAAAAACTCTTTTCAGACTTTCTCTTCTGCTAATTTATCCAAGGAATCAAAATGTGTGCTAACAGAATTAACAAGAGATTTCATATTACCAGATGAAGAGGCCGAAAGATCCCTCTGGAAGGATGGCATGATCTTCTCCAACACACTGGATGCAATCTCTATCAACTCACAGTCTTCCATGTGAGACTTCAAAAGTTTTTCTTTTGCCTTTGCTTGGGCAAAGGATGCTATCTTCATTGTCTGAACCAGGGAGAGGGAATCAAAATTGAATGGTCCTTGAAATAGCTCCAGTTCATCTAATTCCATCATTTCTTTGGTCAAGAAATCTTTAACTATTTCTGCAGTGTCTCTTGCTGAAGATTTAGTCTTCTTTCCTTCTACAGCTTCAGAACTATCACCTGGGGTCTTCTCTGTTTGATCTTCTTCTCTTCCCTTTACCTCTTCTTCTTGACTGATTCTCTCTTCTTTTCTTGCTTCTCCTTCAGTTCCAGAGTTTGTTGGGGGATCCAGGTGAGAGATATTTACTTCTTCATGGACTTCCTCTTTTGGAACAGAGGAATCCAGGTCCTTAGTCTTCTCCTCACCTATCTCCTTTGATTCTTCTGCAATTTTCTCTGTAGGATCTTCCTTTGATATGCTTAGTCCTTCGACATCCATGGCAGAAGGTTCATCACTTATGTCCTCTATAATAGGAAGATTGAATCTTTTATATGCATCTCGGAGGATGTCTTTAGTCTCTTTTGCCACCTGATCAGTCTCTCCGAGCATAAGCTTGTTCATTCTGGCTTTGCTCTAGAACTCATCCTTGCAATTCTTGAAGATCATGTTCATTTGTTTTGGAGTGATGGAAGGATAGAGCTGAATAGCTATATGTTCCCAGATCTCCATATCTTTTTCTTTGGCATTGTCTTTTCTGAGTTCAAGTATTTTCTCTAAACTTTTGGGGATTAGAGAGATGATTTCAATGAATGCTTTATTATAGATATTCAAGTATTTGACTGTGGCTTCTTCCAATATTCTTTTGTCAGTGTCATTATACTTATCATAAAATTCAATTGATGGTTGCAGATTTCCATCCACTGTGACTGCCTTGATAACTTTATCAACAGAAGGAGTGGACCTTTCAACAAATTATTTTGCCTCTTCTTCTTTATTTGCACTGGCAGAAGATCCACCTAAAGTTTTCTTCTTCTTCTTCATTTTCTTAAGTTCCTCATCTGTTTCTGTCTCTTCATCATCCTTCTGACTTATATAGGTCCTTGTGGCCTTGGTTTTTATTGTCTTTTCTTCCTTACCAGATGTCTCAGCTTCCGGTTTGGAGGTCTTTTGGCTCTTAGAGGTGGCAGGTGGAGAAGTTTTGGAAGATCTGGTCCAGGAGGGGACTTGCACCAGATTACTTTCTTTCTCTACTTCTTGTCTCTCCTTCTCATCTCTTTCTAATTTTTCTCTGTTTGCATCAACTACTTCTTTTGAGATGCCATATCTTTTAGCAACTTCCTCTACTTCCCTTCTCACTTTTCTCTTCATTTCTGGTTGTCTTTGTTTAACATGAATTTTCACACTTAATTCTTGAAAGGTTCCAAACCTTTATGCCTCAGGGTCCTTGGGTTGACTCAGCAAGTGTTGGATATGCAACTCTAGGATTTTCTCATCTACTTCATACCCCATTGACATAATCTGAACTATCCTTGGCTCCACTGCCTCCATTAGGTATTGATCAGTGTCTACCATAAAGCACATTGTATACCTTGGAAATTCTTGAAATATCCTCAGAGAGCTGTGCTTTGAGCCTTGGCATCACCAAGCCCATGCATATAATCTCTGATCTATATGGCAACAGGTCTGTCATTTTGTCATATCCAGCCACTAGTTCCAGGTAGCTCATTCATATAATAGAAGAATAGACATAGTATCAAGCCACCGTACTTAAATGAATTCTTCTTATCCTTATTTATTTTCTGAAGTTCTCTAATAGTTGGTTCAGGAGAAGCTCACAAAGATCATAGTCAACATTTTTCCTTAACATTTCATATGCAGTATATATGGCAGTTCTGGATACTGAATTTTCCCTACTGGAGTGATAGATTTTGTAACCAATTATCATAGAGGCAAATTTGATATCTGGATCTATGATGTCTTCTATTGTCATTTCCCTCTTGTCAAATTTTGATCCGGTAGCCTCACTTACAATTTGATTTTTGACTTATTTGAGAGCAGGCAACCCACCGGATGAGTGCAATCCGGTTACCACCCTAATTGCATCCTTGGTTATCTTGAATGGCCTCATCAACCACATGAAGTTGTCATGCATTCTACTCAGAACATACCGGACCCATTCATCTTCTGCAAAATAGGGGAAATGAATGCAATGTCCAAAATGCTTATCCCGAATGGCCTTATATTGGGGTTTAAGTTCAAATGATTCATCTATCAGTTCCTTGTGATAGATATCCATCAGCTTGGATTCCCCAAATTCTTCAATGTTTGCATGTATGTAAACCCTAACATCTTCTACATGCAGAACCCCATGCGGAATGCTAAAGAATGTGCCTAGGGGATCAACTTCTAGGGATTTGTAGGGATGTTTCTTAAACTTAGGGCGCGGCCTATTAGTGATCTTAACAACATTTGGAGTAGCCATTTTTCAAAAGATTCAGAGAGAGATATTCAAGAGTAGAAATACCTTTCTATGCTTCTAGGGTTCACGATGAGAGTCGAAAAGATCACTGGTTGAATCAAATTCTGTGGTTGATCCTTGAGAGGGTTGAGGCAATCTTGTTGCAGAGCTCCTTCTTTCTTCTTCTCAGATGTAAATGTGCAAATGATGAACAAAAGAACCATTTTATTTAAGCACAAACCCTAATTCTATTTTGCAATAAATGCACAACTTAAGTCATTCTGATTGGCTTGTTCTTCTTGTTCTGAGAAAGATCTTTCCGGATCACTAAGATGCACTTAGAGTTATTCTCGATGATTATTAACAATGAATTTTCCTTTCTTGAATCATTCTATTTATCCGCAGATCAAAGATATTTCAATTTAGAATCATACTGGATCTAACTGTGAGAGTCCTACTTTTACCGGATGACTGTCAAACTGGATCAATCTTGGATGATTAACCTCTTCAAAACTTCTTGCGGATCTTTCATATTTTTATCAGGGGTTAATTAGATATTCCTCTGAGAACCCTTTTATCCGCAACTTTCCATGTGCCAATCTTAGGCACCAATTGACTGGCTAGGGGAATTTATTTTCCTTTGTGAGCCAAAGCTCATCTATTTAGTTTCTGAAAGGAATATCAGCACCAGATTCTGGTGCGGATCCATCCTCAACATTTTTTGTGCTTCTCTTCACCCAAATTTTGTTCATTTCCCTTTGAATTTGATCTGTATTCACTTTTCCTTTTCCTTTGTCTTTGTTCTAGTTATGAAGCACCAGACCCTTTTTGTCCTGATTCTTACTTCTGCAGAATCTGGCAATATGACCGGATCTATTGCAATTGTAGCAAACAACATTTCTTTGCATATTTGACTGGTATCCTCTTGATCTACATTGATTAGCCATATGTCCCATTCTATTGCATGCAAAGCATCTACCATTGAATGAATTGTTTATTTGCATATTTCTACATTCATGAGATTTGTGACCATACCTTTTGCAGTTAAAGCACTGTCCGGAGAAGGATGAATTAGTCTGATTCATTCTTCTTCTGCACTAATTTGCTTTATGACCAAATTTATTGCAATTGTAGCAGTATCCATTGAAGGGTGGATATCTTTGAGCATTTGGTTGCCTTATCGGAGGTCTTCTAGGTATGTTCCTTGGATTTCCTGATCCAGAGTTCTTCTAACTGGATCTGGAGCTTTCACCTTTCTCATACCCCAAGCCATGCTTGTCATCTACCCTCTTTTGGCTTTCAAGAAGAACTTCAAGTTGAGCAGAGCTTATCTTGAATTTCTCTTTGTATTCATTTGCAATTTGAAGATCCCTTTTAAGAGTATCTATCTGATTCTCAAGTTGTTCTTCATTATCTCTAGCTTCTTCAATATTAGATTCCAGATGCCTGATTATTCTGTCCATTTTGTGGTAGTCTTCTGACTTCTCCTTGAGAGATTGTTTTAGATTATCTTCAATTTGTCTTTTCTCTTCAATTTCTTGGGTGAATTTCATAACTCCTGATTCCATTTCATGTCTTACCATAATGACCTATTTTGATAGCTTCTCACATAACTTGTTTTTCTCATTCAGATCTTCATTAATATTATTGGCTTCACTTTGACTTGCTAATTGTTGAAGTAGTTCCTTTCTTTTCTTCACTGAGATACTTAGTTTTTCTTTGAGTTCATTTATGAAATCATCAGCTTGTTTGAGTCTTTCCCTCAGGTTATTGACTTCAGAGTGAGATTGCTCAAGATCATCTAGGGCAGACTGAAGTTGTTCCCTCATACCATACATATCCATTGAGATTCCTAGATCTTCCTCAAGCTGTTAGGATCTATCTAGAGGAACTTGGCTCTGATACCAATTGTTGGAAACAAGGCAGATAACTGAGAGGGGGTGAATCAGTTATCTTAAACTTCTTAACTTTCTTATCTTTTTTAACAATAGTGTAGTATCCAAACATATAAGCATAAATGAACATGAAAGTAGAAATGAAATCAACACACATAACACAAGGATTTTTACATGGGAAACCCTGTTAAGGGAAAAACCACAGGGTGACTAACCCAAGATTGTATTCTCTGTTAAAAAAATAGAAGTACAAAATGGCACTTGCCAATTAGGGCTCACTGCCTACATGAGACTCACTGTCTATAAGGAATAAAGAAAGTAACCAGGTGTTTGAATTGATCAGAGGCATCCACATATGCTGAGGTTCAGTTCTGGTTAGGCTCAATATACTGATCTGTTGCACTTCATTCTTCCTTTGCTTAGTGTTGTTGTTCTGTCACATACCAGATTTATATAGCTGCTTCCACACTACTCTCTGCTTTTCTTCGCATATACTATCACACCACACACACTTTCACATCAAAATCCATCTGGTATATATATTTGCACCAAGGATTTCAACATCTTTCTAGTCAGCATCCGAAATACTCAAGATTTTCCCAAACTCTGGTCAGTCAGCTGAATCCATGCTTACTAAGTGATGTGTATCAAAAAGATAGTTATAGGAGTCATCAATCATGTCGGCCAACTATGAATGATCCCTCAAGAAACTTGATCACCATTAATTTCTCATCTTGATTAAGGTCTGATACTCTACTAGTCAGTTCTTCCTCAGTCTACTCTACCAAACAGGAACCCAACACTTAGGTGCTCATATATTTTTAGTCTTTCATCACCGGAGGCTCAATCTCTAGAATGTATCAATAATGGTACTCCTCTTGACTTCCCCAAGTCTGCACTTTGCTGAGATACTTCTTCTGAGAGATCCAAACCTGATTGTTAGACCTTGTTGCATGCTCTGTTCTTGCTCACCGGACCAAAATACTCTTCAATCTGACTTCCGGTATAGTCATACCATGTCCTACGGATGTGTGGGATGGACTTTGTTGCCATCAATGACAACACTCATGAAGCCACACAGTGTCTCTTGTCAACAAGTTGTTGGTCTTAATGACCACTATCAAAATCTTCCATAAAGATAGCAATCTTAATTTCTCACATAGAACATGCAGTGTTCATAATAAAGATAATAAACTATAATACAAAGTGGCTCTTCAACAACATGTTGACTATTTAAACTTATAAATAATACTTAAATAAATATAAACAACATAATGTAAGTATATTTAAAGTATACTTACGTGATTCTTAACCATTGACAAGATTATGAGAATGGGGTTGAGGCATTCTCTCCCTCTCGATCTTATAAAAATACCATCAAAGATAGGTTTAACAAAAGAAATGGATAACTTATCAGGAATCACCAATTAGTTTATCTACTAATATCAAATTGATATAATAATAAACAATACTCAAATCACCTAAGAAAAATTACGATGATCAACTATAACTTGTTGACAATTGAATTATCCAAACTTGATTTTTCCTAACAAAACTTGAGTTAAAGGATCATGACACCGAATCGACAATTGTCAAATCGAAACCACTTAGACAAAAAAGACCGAACCATAGCTTACCAAAATAGATGATGGTTTACTAACCAAAACAATCAGAAGACTTAGGTGGTAGAACCTATTCATTTCATACGTCTATTCACTCCTCTCTAATGATACTCTCCCTCTCTTACTTGGTGGGCGGAAACCTATTTCCTGATTCAACTTACAATCAACCAAACTTGGATTAGTGTATCGTTAGTTAATTCATATACATCATGAATGAATAATTATGATAACATATAATCACATGTCTATGTTCTATGCATATAATCATAAACTTATGGAATCATTGATTTATCCTAACATTTTCACTAAATGTCAAATCATTAAACCATACAAAATTATCTACTAATTACTTACAAGTAAAAAGTAAAATGTAATCAAAATTTGGGGATGTGACATATCTCCCCCATAAGATTCATTGTCCCCAATGATCTAATGTATCCAAAATAATAATAACATAAAGTTTTTGTGTTCAACTTTGAAAAGCATTAAACAAATGAGGAAATTTCTAATGAAAATCATGGTAATCTTCCCATGTGGCACTATCCTCTGCATACTAGTCCCATTGGACCTTGCACTAAGTAACCTCTCTATTACGCAAGTGAATCTTATGAACTTTGATCACTTTGAGAGGCTCGATCATGACCACTCCTGGGTCCTCTACCTATAAAGCATTCCAATCAAGAATACGATTATCACTTGTTATATACTTTTTTAGATATGAAACATGGAAAACATTATGCATCCTGGAAAGAACTGGTGGTAGAGCAATTCTGTAGGCAACTGAATTGATCACTTCAAGAACTTCGAAGGGTCCTACATATCTAGGGGCTAATTTAAAAGACTTTCCAAACTTTATAGAGCTTTTCTAAGGTTTGACCCTCAAAAGAAATTTTTCTCCAATTAAGAATTGCCTTGGGTACACTTGGCATCAGCGTAACTTTTCTGTATATCATTTCCTTCTGCTAATCTTTTTCTAATCAGCTTAACTTATTCTTCCATTTTTGCCAACATTTCTAGACCAATGCTAATCCTATCTTCTAGCTTATCCCAGGTTATAGGTGTTTGGCATCTTCTTCCATACAATTCTTTGAATGGAGACATCTTGATAGCAAAATTATAGGAGTTGTTATAAGAAAACTCCACAAGTGGTAGATACTATTCCCACTTGTACTGTTGATTCATGCAATACATCCTTAACAAATCTTCTAGAACTTGTTTTACCCTCTCAATCTAACCATCTATCTCAGGGTGATAAGCCAAGCTTATATTGAGTTGAGTTCCTAGCATTGAAAACAAAGTTTTCCAAAATCTCAATGTCATGCGCACATCTCTATCTAAGATAATCTTCTTAGGAACTCCATGCAATCTAAACACTGCCTGAACAAACTTACAAGCTATGACTAGTGCTCCATCTGTTACATTCCTAGGTATAAAATGAGCTACCTTGATGAGTCTATCCACTACAACTAAAATAACATCATGTCTATTCCATGACATTGGGAGACCTTACACAAAATCCATACTAATAACTTGCCACTTCCATTCAGGAATATCGTGGGGATATAGAAGTCCTACTAGATGTTGATGTTCAACCTTGACTCTCTGACACTCTAGGCAACTTGTAACAAATCTTACAACATCATTATTTATTCCTTTCCAGAAATAAAGAAGTTTCTCATTGGCTAGGAGTTTAGTCACTCCTGGATAACCTGAATATGGTGCAGAATGAACTTCCTTCCACACAAGGTTTTGTAATTCTATCAAATTCAGAACATACGTCCATCTTCTAAATCTTAGAAGCCCATTTGGTTCAAAATTGAATCCTTCATACCTCACATCTTGAGGATTTACTGAGAGAGTCTTCTTAACTTGCTCATAGAACTCATCACCAGCTGAATTTTGCAATACCAATTCTTTGAAGTTTGAGTGAATAGAGACAATTGATGTGACATGTCTCCTTCGACTCAGAACATTTGCTACTCGATTTTCCTTGCCCTTGATATAGCTTATCTCAAAATCATAGTTAGATATGAATTCCAACCATTTTCTTTGATGAGAATTTAGATGAGGTTGGGAGATTATGTACATAAGACCATGATGATCCAACTTCAGTTCAAAAGACTTTCCTAACAAGTAGTGTTGCCAAACCTGCAAAGCATGCATAATTGCTGCTAACTCTAAGTCATGAGGAGCATAATTTTGCTCATATGCTCTCATCTTCCTAGATTCATAGGCTACCACTTGCCCATTCTGCATAAGCACTCCACCTATACCTTCTCCGAAGGCATCAGTAATTACTACAAATTGACTTTTCGAATTAGGAACTTTCAAAATTGGTGCAATCGTCAACCTGTCTTTTAACTAGTCAAATGCCTCCTGACCTTCTTCTGACCAGTCAAAATGCTTTCCTTTTCTCTGAAGTGAAGTGATTGGGCTTGCAATCTTAGAAAAGTTTAAGATGAACTTTCTATAATATCTAGCTAACCCCGTGAAACTATACACTTCATGCACATTCTTTGGCACATGCCACTCAAGTATAGCTTTGATATTCACATGGTCTACTAAAATTCCTTCATTTGATATTATGTTTCCCAAATATTATATCTCTTAATGAAAGAAAGTGCACTTTGAAAGCTTCCCAAACAACTTATGCTCTCTTAGCTGTTGCAAAACTAACTGTAGGTGCCATAAGTGTTCTTCCTCATTCTTAGAATAAATAAGAATTTCATATAAAAACACTAGAACAAATATATGATCCAGATAATCACAGAAAACACTGGAACTGTGAACTCATAATGTTCATACCTTGTTCTGAAAGTTGTTTTATGAATTTCCTCATCTTTTATTCTTAGCTGATGGTATCTAGATTGCAAATCGATTTTAGAGAATATTGTTGCATAACATATCTAATCGAAATGATCATCAATACGCGGTAAAGGATACTTATTCTTTATCATTGCTTTGTTAAGCATACGATAGTCTATACACAAATGCAAGGTTCCATCTTCTTAACAAAGATCACAAGTGCTCCCCAAGGAGAGACACTGGGTCTAATCAACCCTTTAGCCAATAGCTCTTGAAGCTGGGCTTTCAACTCCATCAATTCCATAGTGGTCATATGGTATGGTGCCTTAGAAATCAGCTCCAATCTAGGAATTATATCAATTGAGAAATCAAAATCTCTCTTTGGAGGTAATCCTAGAAGTTCATCTTGGAAAACATCCCAAAAATCTTGAAGGAAAGGATAGCTCTCCAAAGATTCACTTTGATTATTAGGATCCTCTTCAACTTGCTCCATTTTGACTACAAAGAGTTGAAAACCTTTACGTCTAGCCCTCTTTAGTTGTATTATAGAGATTGGTCTAATCTTGACTTCTCTTTAAGTGCCTTGCAAAAAGACTTTGTTCCCTACATCATCTAGACACTCTACTATTTTAGCAAAATAGTCAACATGGTCTCTATGCTACCATAGCCAATTTATTCCTAAGATAAAATCATAGCAACCTAGGGGGAATACAAACAAATACACCTCAGTCGAAAAACTAGGAAGTTCAATCTTAGCTTCAAACATGCATTGCTCTACCTAAAATTTAGTCTGGTTAGCATATACAACTAACCAAGGTTTAGCCATATAACCAGCTATTCTAGGAATTTTACTTAATACTCTTAGAGAAATAAAACCTTCAGTTGCTCCAGTATCAATCAAAATAGAAATAGTAACTCCAAACAAAGTACATGTTGTCTCTATGGGAGTAATATGGTACTCTGCCTAGCAATTGTCCAACATCGCATGAATTCTCTGTTGAAAAGTTATTTGTTCGGTAGGTAAATCATTGCCATGTTGCTAAACTCCTTGGTTCTTAGTGGGACATTGATTTGCATAACGATCATCACCATAGGTAAAACATCCTCCAGGTGGTCCTCTCTTCTCAACAAGTTTACTTAAATTGATATCATTCCTTCGGACAGAGTTAGCACTCTTCTTCTTATTTCTCGGCCCATCCCTATTGTTTCTGGATCTCTTGTCACTTTTCTTATTCCCATCTCGCTGACCATTCCTTTTCTTGAAAGGTTGGGAAGTTGGTGTCTTGTTAAACCTCTTGCAATTTTTCTCACAGTAAGCAATAATTGACTTCATTTTTTGCTCTTGCTTGATTGTTTTCTCTAAAACTTGGTCCATAATGGTAGGACCATGCACATACACTTCTCCACCTATTTGGGCATTCAAACCCATGATAAATTTATTGATTCTGAATCTTTCATCTTTCTAATACTGAGGCACATACTTTAGGAGATGGGTGAACTTTTCCTAATATTCAACCACTGACATATCTCCTTGTCTCAGATTCTAAAAATTTGTTAGCTTTTGATCAAAGAAAAGATTTGGTAACCACCTTTGGCAAAATAAGACCACAAATCGATCCCAAATTAAGCTCAAAGAACTTGACCCCAATTCCATTTTCTTATTCATCCACCACATGGACACTTCTCCTACCAATTGAAAGGCACCCCATACTGCTTTGGTTATCTCAGAGTAATTTTGAATCTTGAAATACTTTTTCATCTCTATCAACCAAGCTTCTACAGTGTCTCCACTTTCCATTCCATCGAACTTTGGTGGCATGACTTTCTTCATATCTCTCAACAACTCTTAGGCAAGTCTACTTCTCTTCTCTTCTTGAGACTTAGTCTTATCAATATTCTCCCTCTGATCACTATGAATGCTAGATTCATGGACATATTCATCATCTTCTTGATGTCGATCCTCATGTCCTACTTCAGATCTACCTTGACCCCTTACTTCTTGTTCCAAATTTCCAAGCCTTTCCTTGGTTTCATTCAACATGGTCAATATCTGATCCAACTTAGCCATTGGAATTTCAGAGGGATTTGACTCTCCTTGACTGTGTTCAAGAGTTGTTTGAGTTTGAACCATAATGACACTCTATATCACACCTGATATTTGTATCATATTATAATTTAGAATTCAGAAATAATGCAACTCATTAAATCAAAATTCATCAGTAGAAATCCATTCACAAAACTCATATTGGTGCAAACAATCTCATCTTTAGTATAGTTTATTCTGGGTATAATTACATCCTTATTTATATAATTAACTGAACAGGACTAAATTTCACTTTCGGTTAAAGGATATTCCTCAAGTTCCTCTTCCCCATCAAAATCTAGCAAAATAATCTTAGAGGGTGGATGTACATGCAGGTACTCCTCTAACTCCTCCTTTCCTAAAACAGGGGCATCACAATCACACCCAAAAGGCATGTTGTGTTTAGCAAAAGGTTTACTTGGTCTAACTACATAAGTAGATACAATTGGTTTCTTGGCTAATTTAATGCATTGTTTCTTTTCTAGACGTATATGCTTAAGAGCATTAGCCAAAGTCTCTAAATCGTCTAGCCAGACACCCTCAACATAATTAATGTGCTCTTTGAGTTTTACTTCCTCAATGGGTTCCTTATTAACCTCAATTTTGGGTAGATGCTGGGGAACAAATTTTCTGTCAATTTTCTTGGTTCTCCTCCATGCCATTCTGGGATGAAACCAATTTCAAACATTAGCTAATCTGCTAAATGTTGATATTATCATAAAGAGAACCTAGGTCCATGTGTTGAACTCAGTTGCTCTGCTACCATATGTAACATGACTTCCCATATTACTCACACATTTAACCAAGAAAGTAAAATGAAGTTGATAAACATGAAAAAAAAAATTATAAGCATTACATCATCACTTAGAAATAAATACATATATATTTCCAAATATTTTTCAACCTTGAAATACAACATATTCAAAGATAAGTTACAGTGATATCATTTCACTTTTACATATATAAGTATTTTGTACCATACAATAAGCACAAATTTACATAAATTTTACAATCTTAAGTCAATCATAATATACTATGTCTGGAATTCTTGATATCTGTAGCCCAAGTTTCAATGAGTCTTCTGCTATAGAGTGAGAGCATCATCTGAATGCTTTACCTCCAACCACAGACTAGCAGTCCCCCACACACCTTCCTTCCTGGAAGTGGACCTACCATTCACAAAGAGTATAGACATAAGGAACCAACAGGTTTTCCATCCAATTTCTAGTGTGGTGTCCTACATAACTCAATCGACCATACAACTCTAGACAATTTTCTAGCTAAGTGATCATACTGACAGGTCACATCGTCTAGACACTGTGAACCAACTAATGCATGCAAACACAAATACATTACTTTTGTCAAAGATTCTATTTATAATAGACATTTACAATATACGTAGTCATGTGTTCACACACCTCTAACTCAACTTGGGAAACTATCTCATCCAACAGTTTAACTTGCTTGAGTAATAACTCTAGATAGGAATCATCTTGACTAAACTTAAGTCTTAGCTAGCTGACTTGCCCTAAATCTAGAATATAAGGATACTCCATGTAAACACGACTCTTCAAAGAGTTATTAATTGTATTATTGTAACCATTAGAGTCTATGACTTTCTATCATTCTACTCATTGACTCAAAAATTAAGCACTTTAGTACTAATAACCTCATTTTGACTTTTAACAAGAAAACATTAAAAAAACTACTAAAACTCTTTTTTCAAATCTATATGGTTGTCTTAACTATTTAAAGTCAACCATTTAAATAGACTAGGATCTTAGTCATATCTGACTTCAACACTCAAGACTATCTAAATTCTACAGATTAAATTCTAGTGTTATGTCTTTCTCTTACTCAAAACGTTAAGAATAATCTTTATTCTAGTATTTCCCAAAAGTTAAAATTTTAAAAACATATCTTGGAACAAATACTACTAGTCTCCTATAGACCACTTAAGTAAACTTTCCCATAACATAAGTTACAATCTCAAGAATAACTTCCTGCAATTAATAACGCAATGCTATTCTATGATAGTATACTTGTACAATAATATATACACCTCTAAGTGTTTTTATAGCAATATTGAGATCAAATCAATAAATATCTCAGATACATATCTAACACAAAATCATTGTTGATAAAATAAATCTTATTCCATGCATAGGAAAAGAATATCTATACTGTCAAAACTTAACCACAGACTTACTCCTATCGGCTTCTATGTTTAAAATAAGACTCTTACAAAATCAAAACTAGATATCTGCATAAACTTAGCATAGTTACTCTCTGAGACTAAAGAAATCCATAGTTACTCTCTAAGTCTAAAGAAATTATTTGTAGACTTATTAATTTGAGTCTTCTTATTCTAAAAAACTGAGTACACATAAAAATGGAATCATGACGGTTGACTAAACTTCAACAGTCAGACACAATAATCTTCTAAAGCATTGAGGCACAGCTGGGCACAAAAAGAGATGTCTTCACAGTCTTCCTACGGTGAACTACAATCTCTACTATTTAACTTATAAATTCCTCTTCTATTCAATAGCATCATGATGATCCAAGCTCTTAATGAGTGCAATCCATCATGCAACATCAGTATTTCTAACAAAACTTAGTTATACAGTTGTCTACATTTATAAGACATTGTGTCTACGTATTAATAGACCAACATAAGTTTCTTGTGTCTCTATATTAACAAATAATTATAAACATATAACAAATGTAACTAGAGTTGATCGTACCTCTATTCCTGATGTCTTATTATCTTAACAGAGTTGACTATGTTTGGCTCGGGCTCACTAAGACAACAACGAACTTGTTGTGTTCTATTGAGCTCACTGTGTAAATTGACGAGCTTATCATGCTTTCACCAAGCTCCTAATATAGTAGCATGCAGTCCACTTTTCTTTAAGAAGGTCTCCCTGTATTTCTATAACAATCTTCCTTAACTATTCTTTCTAAATGTTTTCTGCCTTGACTCTTCAAGAAAAACTGTCCCTTAATCCCTCGATGGGATAGCCTTATCAAGGCTTAACTCCCCACAACGTTGTTGTGAAGACATAGGAAAAATCTTTGCCTATAAACAAGTGTTTCCAACATGCAACCTTTATGGATTCATTGGTCTTAATGACCACTATCAAACTCTTCCATAAAGATAGCAATCTTAATTGCTCATGTAGAACATGCAGTGTTCACAATAAATATAATAAACCATGATACTAAGTGGCTCTTCAACAACATGTCGAATAGTTAAACTTATAAATAATACTTAAATAAATATAAACAACATAATGTAAGTATATTTAACGTATACTTATGTTCTTCTTATCCATTGACAAGATTATGAGAATGGGGTCGAGGCATTCTCCCCCTTTCAATCTTATAAAAATACCATCAAAGATAGGCTTAACAAAAGAAATGGATAACTTATCGAGAATCACCGGCTAGTTTATCTACTAATATCAAATTGATATAATAATAAACTATACTCAAATCACCTAAGAAAAATTACGACGATTGACTATAACTTGTTGACAGTCAAATTATCCAAACTTGATTTTTCCTAACAAAACTTGAGTTAAAGGATCACGACACCAAATCAACGATTATCGAATTGAAACTACTTAGACCAAAAAGACTGAATCACAACTTACCAAACTAGATGATGGTTTACTAACCAAAACAAGCACAAGACTTAGGTGGTACAACCTATTCATATCATACGTCTATTCACTTCTCTCTGATGATACTTTCCCTCTCTTACTTGGAGGGCAGAAACCTGTTTCTTGATTCAACTTATAATCAACCAAACTGGGATTAGTGTATCGTTAGTTAATTTATATATATCATGAATGAATAATTATGATAACATATGATCACATGTCTATCTTCTATGCATATAATCATAAACTTATGAAATCATTGATTTATCCTGACATTTTCACTAAATGTCAAATTGTTAATCCATACAAAATTATCTACTAATTACTTACAAGTAAAAAGTAAAACATAATCAAAATTTGGGGATGTGACAAGTCTAGGTGGATGCTTGTTGAGGATTACACAAGTTTTGATACAAAGTACTAAAATTTTCCAGTGCTAAACATTTTGGGACAACTAGATATGGACAGAGAATGTTCTGATCAAGGGGATATCTAGATGCTTCAGTGGATATGAGGGATTTTGAAGAGTAGTGAACCACTAAGTGATCTCTTCTAAATGAATATGCAAAAGGATAATACAACAGTGCCAAGGGTAGTGGATATCCAATTGGGATACATTTTGACCAGGTGTAGAGTAATGGACATCCGGATGGCAGTTGCAAAGGGGCTGTCAGAAAGTGAAGAATAGCTAAGGGCTAAAGTATTTAACAGGGGGAATATTCTGGAATATTCCCAGACTAGATGTTGTAGAAAGAATATTCTTTGGAGATAGCTGTCATCCACATCAAATGTCAACTGGCATTCACGTGCCCTATTCCTCAACCATTGATTTTGAAAAGTTAAATCCTGACAATTCATTGTTGTAGCTGATTCTAGATCCTTATCTTATAAAAGGCATCCGAATCATTGTAAATAGGGAGATTGAATTGATGAAATTTTCTAAGCATTAAGTTAGCTACACTTGTAACTTTTTGACTTAACTCATGGTTTTATCTCACACTCAGTGAGATCATTTGCATATTTTGTGCATATGAATGAATTGAAGGATAGGGATTACTACCTCATTGTAAATCATAAGTGATCTTCATATTGACTTCTAGTAATGAAATATTGAATTGTTGCATCCCTTGGAGTGCATTTGAATCATTTCTTACTGCCATCAACTGTCCTTTGAAGATTTACATCTATTATGCGTAGCTATGGAACACCTAGTGAAGTATAACTAGATTTTAACTTCAATTCATGAATCTTTTAGGATATATGTGTGAAATTGCTAGAAATTTAAATTTCTTAGGACATTTCGCTCTCAAAACTTATCTTTTGTCTTTTATTTCTAAAATTGTCCTAAATAAGTGAAAATAATGATAAATCTTGGGGAAATAACCAATAATATCAATGAATTTGATACTTTAAAGAAGATCTTTAAGTAAATACACAAGAACTTAATAAAGTTTAGTAAATCAGTGTTAATTCAGAAGAACTAATCAAAGTTACATTAAATATGGAGAAATTGATCAAAATTTATCTAATTAAAAATAATTTAGAAGAATTGATCAAAGTTATGTTAAATATAGAAGAACCTGCTCAAAGCTTAGTTGCTAATTGATAAATTTGATAAGAATTACCAGGATATGTGTAGATCATAAAGGATAATAGTGATATTTGCAGTAAGCTGTCCATATTTGAAAAAATGGATGTAATCTTTGAAAGTCCCCCAAGTAAAACAACCTACAATGAACCCTGAGTGAATACATGTGAAGTCAAGATCTGAGAAACAGAGCCTTGGGATTACAAATTCATCTTGAATTTGTCATATCTTTCAAGAGAGATAGGTGTTTGAGTGTAGAATTTCTATCTGTGTTTGATTGTGAGTAAAATCATCATCAACAGGCATCAACCCATTAATGTAATGGACTACCTTCTCCTTATTGGCTTCTGCATGGCCTGTTCTAATAATAATCTTATAAAACTCTTCTATATACTCCTTAACAAATTTGTTACCTTGATTCAATCCTTGTAGCTTCTTCAACAACTCCAACTCATAGTCCATAGGAATGAACTGCTTCTTTAGTTTGTCCACCACCCGCTCCCATTTGGTAATCTTTCCTTTTCCTCTTCTATTTCTCTCTAAATGGACCTCTTTCCACCAAATACTGGCATGGCCCTTTAACTTCATTTTTGCAAACTTGACTAGTTCTAGATCCTCCACATCTTCATACTTAAAATATTCCTCCATGTCATTTATCCAATCAATAAGCTCTTCTAGATTAAGATCCCTAGAATAGGTAAAAACTTCAATCCTAGGCCTCTTTCCAATCTTGGTGATGCCCTTCAACAATCTGACTTGCTCAAGTTCTCTTGCAGTATCTTGTTCTTCTTCAGATGACTCTTCTTCTTTAGCTTCATCTTCACTTTCTTCTCTTCTTCTTGGCTCAAACCCTCTTCGCAGCTCCTCTTGCAACACATTGAGTTGTCTTTGCAAGGCTCTAAAACCCTTTTATGTCAAAGTATTTATCCCAACACCACCACGGTTCCTTTGTGGAGGTACTTTTTTTAGTTCTACAATAAACCCACAACCTTAGTTGATTTCTACAACAAACCCACAACCTCAGGTCCTGGTGCAACCTGCCTCACGATTGGTGATCTATCTACACACTTAGGAACTACTGCTCTAATACCACTTGATGAGGGGGGTTAATCCTAGAACACACAATAACATAGATTGCACACTACCTTTTATTGAACTGAAAAAAACATTACATTACAAAAATAGAAATCAAATCAGAGGATGAATCCTCAACAGGCTATAATACTTTACAGCTTCCTTCCTCTAGATTATGGAACCTTCTACCTTATGTGGCTTCAAATCTACTAGGGTTTCTATTTTCCCTCCTTTTCCTGACTTCCCACTTTCCCCCCTTTCTCTACTCTCCAAAAGATTCAAAAAAATGATCATAAATAACCCTTTTTGGGTGCCTTCCAACCGAAATTTTGAAATTTGTAACTCCCTCTGAAAATAGGTCAACTTCTAAGAGCCATAACTTTTGATCTGAGTGTCCGATTGATGAACCGTTTGATGCGGTTGAAAGATAATGAAGAGATCTACACCCTTAGGATAGTATTTTTTTATTCTTCCCATTTTGGAGTCACATGAGGCCTCTAAGTGCCTCATATTTGACTTTGAAACTTTTTCAAGGTTTTTAAAGAAATAGAAACTTTAATAGTTGGTGCAGTCACGGATGGAGGATCCAGAGAATGGATTGTCCAACCTTGCAACCTAAGTAAACACAATGGAAACAATACAAGAATAACAAATATAGATTCAATAGCTTAGATAATTACAATACTCATATGTTGATAACATGCGGACTATTATGGGCTCGCAGGCCTATCCTCTGGTAGAATATAAATTACATGAAAGATATAACTTTGAAGTGCCTTCCATAAATCCACAACCAAAGACTAAGAAATTTCTCTCATATTGTATCTTACTAACTTCCATCCTAATGCATCTAATGAATGCTTATATTAACTTCTAGCTCAAAGAATGCTCCGCGTCGGCATCAAGAGGGTTAAAACTCCAATGCATGATGAAATGTGTAGGTCGGCATACAACATGTGGTAATTCTCTGCAAATGGATGAAACATGTTGTGGTTCTTAATGAAGGTCTATGTGGTCCCATACTACCTTGTGATATGTTCCATTTGGCTATGCAAGTCACATAAATGCTTCACAAACCTTGTATGCTCTTACTGAATGTTGAATACTCTGTTATGTGAGTTCTAATGATGTTCTGATAGCAATAACTCTTCATAGACAATTCTAAACCTTATGAAATATACATATGATGTAGATGACATAGTGTAGAAGCTAAATCCTACTTCATGAGCTGTGAAATGATGATGCAATAAAATGTTGTGCAAAATGTTGAAATTGCAACTGACTGAAATGTAATTGAAATGCAAGAAAAGAAAAGAAAGTAAATATTTTTGGTCGATGAAAGATTGTCTTTCAACCTAGAATGCTCCTACATCAATATCTTTTAGCTCATAAGTGATCTTTGGTCAATTCCTTCACCAAAGGTTATACTTTTCAATTCCAAAGCTTTGCATAAATTTTTGTTTCCATACGTGCTCAAATGGAAACTTTCTAAAAATAGTAGTTTGCTACTTTTAGCAGGTTGGAAATTTTGAAGGTTTCGTGTCATTATTCAGGCAACTAGGTATCCGAAAATACAAAAATTGAAAAGAACAGAGAACAAAGTCATCATTTTTTTGGGTGATGCAAGATTGCCCTTACACTGTTGGATGCTCCTACATCAACTGATCATTTAGACTCTTTTTAACAAGAAACTAAATTAGATAGTGATGGGATAATGAGGTAGACTTACCCTTCTAATATTTTTTAGACATCCTATTCAATAAATTGAATAATAAATTTAGAACATTGACTTGCCTATGATGATGAAGGTAGCTCAGCAATTTAAAATGTACAATGTATAAAAAAGATTGCCTACCTTCGCATGTGAGGTATTTGATAATGTAGACTCCTACTTGAGCCCACAAGGGTGGCAATGAAAGGCATGTGATTCCTTGTGAAGAATGATTGAATTTCTCCCCTACCTGAGCAAACTCATCTCTGACTGTAGCCGCATTTCCCCTTTCTAGAAATTTCTCACCATCTGCAGGAAGCCCTGAAACTTCCATTATAGTTGCATGTGAAGAGTTTACCCTCAATCCTTTTACAACTATCTTATTATTGGCTAGCGTTTGAGCAAATTGGTAAGCACTTCCATCATTATAGCCATCTACATGTTAATGTAGGTTTTTATTTTCCTAGTGGGTTAGTTAATTTCCCTATTTCCTAGGTTTTTCCTACACTTTCATTAAGCTATCTTAGGTTAAATAAAGTGGGTTTAATTATTAAGTGAGTGATATGAGGTGTCAATATCCTACAAGGGAGGTGGCATTTTCTATCTTGGGAAGATGCTCTTGCTATCTTTAGCTCGTATGGTGGCCTCTCCCTATTGATCAGTTTTACCACCTCTCCCCTCTCTCTAGTCTATATAAACTCACTACCTAGCTTGTATTTTGATCATCTTGAATGCATTGTCTAGTTACTCTGCCATTCTTTGTATGAAGCTTTGAGCTCTTAATGCAATTCTATCACATCATATTTGCATATCTCTCAAAATTGTTGGTTTGCTTTTGTTTTGTATTTTCCAGTTTATGTAGCTTAGAATCTCTCTCAAAAAGTTCTTGGGTTTTACATCTTGTTCAAGATTTCTAACATGGTATCAGAGCGTTTGTTTTAAGAGTTTTAAGTTCATAGATTCCTGATTGAGAGATTGAGTTCTTTATGAGATCTTGAAAATCATGTATGCTCTTCTCTTGCATTTTTTGAACAATCTAAAGAATCAGAAAGGATTTATCAAGACCCATTATCCTTGTCATTTTGCATGCATGTTTTGTGAGATCTAGGTGATTGCATCTTTTCAAGTTATACTGGTAGCATTTATGGTTGTTCCAATGCGTCCAGAAGGTTTAAGAAAGTCAAGATTGACTTTCATTTCATCCGATTTGGAGATTGTTTGACATAGTTGTGGAACGGGAGTTTTTAATCTTAGATCAAGAGGTTAGCTTATGTTTGAAGCATTTTCAGCTCAAAAGGATCCTACCATTGCATCTAGGAGGCTTCACAAATGAATTTTTTAATATAATTTTTCCAATTTTGGTGTTGAGAGCTTCTGAGGCAAAAAAAATTTGCCAGAGGACCATTTTGGCCCCCTAGCATGATTCACAAGACAATTTTTATCAAAATTTCAAAAAACATTAAAATATATATATGTGCTTAGCACATATGGCACTAAGCGCTATCTATTGAGTGCTTTAAGCACTTTAATCTTTAAAGGGGCTTTGGCCTTATTAAGGCTTTGGCCATCTTTTGGGGTTCGATCCCCCTATAAAAACAAGTTGCATGCCTTTTCTAAGGAGCTAAACAAACTTACCCAAGAATTTCTTCAAAACCTCATTCATCAAACTCATGAAAGTACTTGGTGCATTAATTAATCCAAAAGGCATGACTAACCACTCATACAATCCTTCATTTGTCTTAAATGCAGTCTTCCACTAATCTCCTTCTCTAATCCTGATCTGATGGTATCCACTCTTTAGGTCTATCTTTGTGAAATATTTTGCTCCACTCAAACAGTCCATGATGTCATCCATCCTTGGCAATGGAAATCTATATTTGACAGTGATCTTATTTATTGCTATTGAGTCTATACACATCCTCCATTCTCCATCTTCCTTTGGTGCTAGCACTATTGGTACCGCACATGGGCTCAAACTTTCTCTGATCAATCCTTTCCTCAACATCTCATATACTTGTCTTTTTAGCTCTACATTTTCTACTTGTGTCATCCTATGTGCCGCTTTGTTTGGAAAGTTGGCTCTAGGTATGAGATTCATATGATGATTGATACTTTGGATTGGTGGCAATCCTTCTGGCATATTCTCTGATATGATATCTTGGTATTCTATCAAGAATTCAGTTATCTCCTCCGGCGACAGTTCTTCTTCTTTTGTGGTGGCGATTTTTGCACTTAAGGTACCACACTTCTTCATAATCAATGCAAAACACATGTTCTCATGTCTCAATCTATCCAAAAATTTCCTTCCATCCACTAAACAGATTCTAGCATTGCCACATGCTTAACTTTTAGGCTCTTCTTCCAAAGCCATCAAGATGTCTTTTCCCATTTGATGTTATAGTATAGGTATTCTTCCTTCCACCATGTATTACCTTTCTATCATACTACCATGGTCTTCCCAACAATATATGACATATCCACTGGCATAATATCACACAATACCTCATCAACATAAAATCCTATATGAAATTTCACCAAACATTGTTCACTCACCAGTACCTTGTGCTCATCTTGAATCCATGCTCTTTTGTAGGGCTTCGGATGTTTCAACCTCTCCGAATTCAACTTCCTCACCATCTCTTCTAAAACCAAATTATCTATATTACCAATATCAATGATAACTTTACAACATTTACCTCCTAATTTGCATCTTGTCTAGAACAAACTTTTCCTTTGTGGTGGCTCCTCAGTTGTTTTTGCTTGGAACAAAGCTTTCCTCATGACTAATGACTCACCCCTCTCTAGTTTCCCTACTGAACTAGGTGATCTAACCAATTTTTCCTTCGCATATGTTTCTCTTGCATCGTTCTCTTCCCTTTTGATGGTATTCCCTTGATGACATTCAAATGCTCGGTGTCCTTCACCTCCACAATTGAAACAGGGTCCTTTGAATGATCTCTTGTCAAATCCTCTATCATATCTCTGGTATCCTTCATTGTGGTAAGAATTATGACTTCCTCTATTATTGCGGTAGAAATTTATGTCATCTCTCCCTTTGTAGTAGGAATTGTTGTCTCTTTCTTCTTTGCAGTATGGGATACTCTCCTTGTTTTGCTCCACATATGGTCTTCCTTCTCTGGAATGTGTTCTGCCTCTCTGAAATTTTCCTCCTCTACCTCTCTATCTTTGCTCATGTCTCATATTCAACTTTTCTTCAACCTTTAGCACAAATTGATAGATTTCTTCCATTGTTGTCATCCTTACCAAACTTAGTTCTTCTTGAATGTTTATCCTCAATCCGTTTATGTACCATGTCACTTTCTCCTTGCTTGCTTCACTATGTCCAATCCTAATAATCATCTTGTGGAACTCTTCAGTGTGCTCCTTCACTATTTTCTCCTTTTGCCTCAAGTTTTCTAATCTCTTCAACAATTCCAACTCATAGTCAATAGGTATGAACTAATTCTTCAATTTTGTCACCATCCTATCCCATTTTATGATTTTTTCTTTTCCTCTCCTATTTCTATCCAATTGAACTTTTTTCCACCAAATAGCAGCATGTCCTTTCAACTTAGTTTTTGTTAATATCACTCTTTCTGGATCTTCAATTTCCTCATAATCAAAGTATTCCCTCATGTCATTTATCCAATTAATCAATTCCTCAAGGTTTAAATTTTTGGTATAGCTTGAAATTTCCATTCTAGGTCTCTTACCAATCTTAGAAATAACTTTCAACATCTTTACCTAATCTTATTCTTCTTCTTCTATGGTTTCTTCATTTTGGTTAGCAGCTTGAAATTCATCATCATCACTTTCATCCTCATGTCTAGGGTTTAGTCCTCTCCATCAATCTTCTTCTACAGCATCCAATCTAACTTTCATTGTCCCCATTATATCTATCATTTCTTCCATTCTTCCAGCAACATTGGCCATAGCAGGCATCCTCCTTGGTGGCATATCTTCCTTAGATCTAGTGCAACTACCTCAATTCGGTGATCTGACTACAGGGTTGCAACTACCTAACAATCAGTACTCTTTTGACAAACACAAGTAGTCTTCCTTAGGTCAGCGATCTGTTCACTGGAATTGATGTAGAGTATGCAGCAGAAATGTACCAAATGTTTGTTTTTTCTGTCAATATCGGCAAGAGTCTTCTTATGTCTCATCGAAACTATCCTATTCTTATCCCTATCAGCCTGACTTGCCTTGTCGGCCTACCCTCGTTCTTTCTTCCTGACGGTTTCTCTCTCACTGAAACCCTTATGCTCATCAGCCTAACACTTGTTATCGATCTCCTTCAGAAATGTTTCCCCGATGGTTATTGTCTCTCTAACATATCGGTCACACACTCTCCATCGGCAACCATTCACAAACTCCTACCGACGCACTCCCGTTACACCGATAAACTTGCCATCGGTGACACTTGCAGTTATCACCCCAATCGGTGAAAGTGCCCACTGTCGGTCCAACACACTTTTCTCACCCTGACGTCCCCTCTCACACCGATGCTTACCATCACTGTGACTTAGACCATCGTTGAAAGCTTTTCCTTGCCTTCCAATCTTCCATCTCTCTCCGATAGACGTAACCCACGGTCTTCTTTCATTGGCGACACATGCTTCGATTGGCCTAATTTTTCTCAAATCTTCCAATGACTCCCCTCACTCTGATGAGCTTTGACCCGTCGGTCAGACTTTACTCTTCGGCCGGACTTTCTTTACTTCCGCCGACACCTATCTCTCACCGATATCTCCTTCATGCGGCTATTCGTCGATAAGACTTCCCAACCTTCTCTCCGATATGCTCCCTGTTGGCGTGACTCCACCGTTCGCTGGGACTTTTAAGGCTTCTTCCGACAGCATGCCTTACGCCGATACACGTTCTCCTCTAACACAGGTACGCAGACTCCTCAGCTTCACACTTGAATCCTCCTTCCTGAGGTCTTGACTCTATAATTTAACGGTGATCACCACTCAAACTCGCACTCCTCTTACACAGTTAGGTTAGGGTTATATCATACAATTTGTACAGGACTCATTCCATGAGGATCAGAATCTTACATTCACGGAACGGTCCATTATGACATTGTTACCCTCAAAACAGAATAAGAACAATATGTGATCCTTTGCACCAGTCAAGACAAAAACAATACAGAACTGTCAAACTGAAAGGAAATACCAGGAATGTCTTAGTTTATTGTGCAATCAGATTCCAATTCACTCTATTACTCTCTCTACTTGCTTTCTCGATCTCACAAGACTAGTTTTATGCTTCATTGTGTGGATGGCAGTTGTACCAGTGGGAATGCCAACCGCTCTGCAACTGTCCATGACACGGTTACATACAAGATCTTTTGCCAATTACAACATCTTTTAACTACCAGACATGACTAATTCGAACACACATATAGCCCTCAAGTCTTACAATTCGTCTCTTGGACATTATGGACTACAAAAATAGAAACTAACTAAATTAGCTAGGTGCCCCTGCCCCTAGAGACACTATTGGCCCAAATTACATCCTTTTTGGTCCTAGGGTCCTTACTGGGACCCTCAGGACATTTGATCATTATATCACCTTGACCATTACCACTTGTCATAACTGATTTTAAAATGCTCCAATTGATTTGGTTATCTCCATAGGATCTTCTCATGATCATAGGTGTCTTTTGATTCCAAGATGTTTCCTTAGGTGCTCCTGCACCATACTCCCTAGCATGATAAAAACTCTTGTCCCAAGAGTTTGGTGGACTACTCCAAACATCCTATAGTCTATTTGAAAGGTTCCTCTGAGTTGAAATAGGGAACATGAACTCTCCAAGGGTTATCTTCCTCCTTCTCCAACCTGCATGGTTCTTACCAAAAGTGTTAGTATCATAAAACATGTTTTGATGTCCTTGTCTAGGACCCTGCTGCTGCAATGCTATTGTTCTTCCCAACTTGTGGTTTTGATATATTCCTCTCTGTACTATCTGTTGTTTGCCTTCCTTCTTCTGCCTACTTATAGGGCAGTCAATGTCCCCAATCTTGACATAACTCAAGTCCCAAACCTGTTGTTCTTTAGGACTATCTTCCACCTTCCTCTATTGCAACTGTTCCGATTGTTTCCCATCATCCTGAACCTGCACATTTAACTGCAATTTCTCTCCAAAACAAATGGTAATATGTTCCTTCTTGTCTTCACAAGGTAAAGGCACTAATTTGAACTTTCTACCATCTTTGTCCACCAAATAGTTATTAGTATAACCATCATGAATTGTCCTCCTCAAATGTTGCCATGGTCTACCCAAAATAATATGGCCACATGTCATTGGAATAACATCACACAAAACATAGTCTTGATATGGACCAATTGTAAAATCAACATATGCCTTCTTAGTAACCCTGACTTGTTGTTCTTGACTCACCCAAGTGACATGGTAAGCACTAGGATGATCAAAAGTTTTCAATCCCAACTTATTCACCATTTCCCAAGAAACTAGATTATCATGAGAACCTGAATCTACAATCAACTTGCATATCTTTCCATGGCTTAAACAATTAGTTCTGAAAATAGATACCTATGGTGGTTGCTGCATTTTACCTTTCTCCACCATAAGAATTTCTCCAACCATCATTGGAGAGGCTGACAATATTTCCAGTTCTTCTGGCTTCTCCTTCTCTTGTGCCAAGTGAACTCTTCTATCCTTGGGCTTGTCAACACCATCCTTCTTAGGATAGTTGAAAGATGTGTGTCCCACCTCATTGCAATGGTAATATCTACCTGTAAACACTCCTCTTCCTGATCCAAATCTACCTCCACCTCTATATCCACCTCTCTGATCTACAGAAATCTCCTTACCCTTCTCATTGCTGTTCTGAACTTCAGTAGTAGGTCTGCCCCTACCTCTGTATCCTCTTCTACTACCTCCTTGTATTTCTTGCTTCCTCTTCACTATCTCTTTAGCCCTGATGGCCAACTAAAAACATTCTCCAAGTGATTTTGGGACTGCCAAACCAATTTCATCTTGCAAGTTATACCTAAGCCCACTAAGGTACCTTGCCACCTTCTCTTCTTCATCTTCCAATCCCCCTCTGATACTAAGCTTATGAAATTGCTCAGTATAGGACATAACATCCATGTCCTTCTATTTTAGATTCTGCCTCATCCTCTTTATCTGAATGGAGTAATCAGATGGAAGGAATTGATCCTTCATCATATCCTTCATCCTACCCCAAGAAGTGATTCTTGATGCACCTCGAGCCACTCTTTCTGCTTGCACACTACTCCACCATGTAAGTGTTGTACCTCTCAATTTTGTTTTTGCAAATTTGATCTTCTTCTCATCACTCATCTCCTCATACTCAAAAAAAATTTCCAGGGCATCTATCCACCCTAAGACCTCTTCACTATCCATCTTCCCCTGATAGATAGGTAACTCTATGTTTGCCTTTGTTCCACTTCCTTGGACACTCTTCAGTAATCTCACAAATTTCTTCTCTTCAGCATCTAACTCATCCTCAGAAGGATTCTCATCTGCATCCTCATCTCCTTCTAAATCATTTTGTTCATCCCTTCTAGGATTCTTCTCTAATGCTTCCAATCTAGCCAAGATTGATGCTTTCTCTCTTCTTACTTGCCTCAACTCTCTTTCCCTTGTAGCATCCTGCTCTCTTCTTTCCCTCAACTCTTTTTCTCTAGCCTCTAAGGCTTCTCTCAATTCATTGTTCTCCCTAGCCATCTGATTCTTAGGAGCCATCTTCACAAATATCACCAACTCTTAATTCTTTCACTAGATCCTATTACTCCCTCAAGATCCTACTTGCTGCTTTGATACCAATATGATGCAGAGTACGCAACAAAAATGTACCAAATGTTTGTTTTTTCTGTCAATATCGGCAAGAGTCTTCTTATGTCTCACCGAAACTATCCTATTCTTATCCCTATCGGCCTGACTTGCCTTGTCGGCCTACCCTCGTTCTTTCTTCCTGATGGTTTCTCTCTCACCGAAACCCTTATGCTCATCGGCCTAACACTTGTTATCGGCCTCCTTCAGAAATGTTGCCCTGATGGTTATTGTCTCTCTGACGTATCGGTCACACAGTCTCCATCAGCAACCATTCGCAAACTCCTACCGACGCACTCCCGTTACACCGATAAACTCGCCATCGTTGACACTTGCAGTTGTCACCCTGATCGGTGAAAGTGCCCACTGTCGGTCCAACACACTTTTCTCACCCTGACGTCCCCTCTCACACCGATGCTTACCATCGCTGTGACTTAGACCATCGGTGAAAGCTTTTCCTCACCTTTCGATCTTCCATCTCTCTCCGATATACTTAACCCATGGTCTTCTTTCATTGGCGACACATGCTTCGGTTAGCCTAACTTTACTCAAATCTTTTGATGACTCCCCTCACTCTGATGAGCTTTGACCCGTCGGTCAAACTTTACTCTTCGGCCGGACTTTCTTTACTTCTGCCAACGCCTATCTCTCGCCGATATCTCCTTCATGTGGCTATTCATTGGTAAGACTTCCCAACCTTCTCTCTGATATGCTCCCTGTTGGCGTGACTCCACTATTTGCTGGGACTTTTAAGGCTTCTTCCGATAGCACGCCTTACACCGATACAAGTTCTCCTCCAACACGGGTACGCAGACTCCTCAGCTTCACACTTGAATCCTCCTTCCCGAGGTCTCGACTCTATAATTTAACGGTGATCACCACTCAAACTCGCACTCCTCTTACACAGTTAGGGTTAGGGTTATATCATACAATTTGTACATGACTCATTTCATGAGGATCAAAATCTTACATTCACGGAACGGTCCATTATGACATTGTTACCCTCAAAACAAAATAAGAACAATATGTGATCCTTTGCACCAGTCAAGACAAAAACAATACAGAACTGTCAAACTGAAAGGAAATACCAGGAATGTCTTAGTTTATTGTGCAATCAGATTCCAATTCACTCTATTACTCTTTCTACTTGCTTTCTCGATCTCACAAGACTAGTTTTATGCTTCATTGTGTGGATGGCAGTTGTACCAGTGGGAATGCCAACCGCTCTGCAACTGTCCATGACATGGTTACATACAAGATCTTTTGCCAGTTACAACATCTTTTAACTACCAGACATGACTAATTCGAACACACATACAGCCCTCAGGCCTTACAATTGGTCTCTTGGACCTTATGGACTACAAAAATAGAAACTAACTAAATTAGCTAGGTCCCCCTGCCCCTAGAGACACTATTGGCCCAAATTACATCCTTTTTGGTCCTAGGGTCCTTACCAGGACCCTCAGGACATTTGATCATTATATCACCTTGACCATTACCATTTGTCATAACTGATTTTAAAATGCTCCAATTGATTTGGTTATCTCCATAGGATCTTCTCATGATCATAGGTGTCTTCTGATTCCAAGATGTTTCCTTAGCTGCTCTTGCACCAGGAATGCCTTCTCTCCCAAAGGATCTGTAAACTTCACTCTAATACCACTTGGTGTAGTCATGGATGGAGAGTCTAGAGAATGGACTGTTCAACCATGTAGCCTAAGTAGACACAATGGAAACAACACAAGAATAGATTGCAATGGAAGATTTATAGATTCAATATCTCAGATAGTTGCAATACTCATATGTCAGTAACATGCAGACTATTATGGGCTCACGAGCTTGTCCTCCAGCAGAATACAAATTACATGAAAGATATCACTTTGAAGTGCCTTCGACAAATCTACAACTAGAGACTAAGAACTTTCTTTCATATTGTATCTTACCAACTTCTGTCCTAATGCATCTAATGAATGCCTAAATATCATCTTCTAGCTCAAAGAATGCTCTGTGTCAACATCATGAGGGTTAAAATTCCAATGCATGATGAAGCATGTAGGTCGGCTTACAACATGTGGTAATGCTCTGCAAATGGATGAAATATGTTTTGGTTCTTAATGAAGGGCTATTTGGTCCCATACTACCTTGTGATATGTTCCATTTGGCTCCACAAGTCACGGAAATGCTCTACAAACCTTGTATGCTCTTACTAAATGCTCTATTCTGTGAGTTCTGATGATGTTCTGATAGCGACAACTCTCCACAAGAAAATTTTGAATCTTATGAAATCTGAATATGATGTAGATGACATAGTGTAGAAGCTAGATCTTGCTTCGTGATCTCTGAAATGATGATGTGGTAAAATGCGATGCAAAATGCTGAAACTACAACTGACTGAAATGTAACTAAAATGTAAGAAAAGAAAAGAAAGCAAATATTTTTTGTTGATGCAAGATTGTCTTTCAACCTGGGATGCTCCTGCATCAATATCTTTCAGTTCACAAGTGATCTTTGGACAATTCCTTCACCAAAGGTTATATTTTTCAATTCCAAAGCTTTTAGTAAATTTTTGTGTCCATATGTGCTCAAATGCAAACTTTATGAAAATAGCAGCTTGTTGCTTTTAATAGGTTGGAAATTCTAAAGGTTCTGCATCATTTTTCAGGTAATTTGGTATCTAAAAATATAAAAATTTAAAAGAATAGAAAATAAAATTATCATTTTTTGGGTGATGCAAGATTGCCTTTACACCATTGGATGCTTTTGCATCAATTGATCATTTAGACTCTTTTTAACAAAAAGTTGAATCAGATAGTGATGGGATAATGAGGTAGACTTACCCTTCTAATATTCCTTAAACATCCTATTCAATAAACTAAATAATAAATTTAGAACATTGACTTGCCTATGATGATGAAGGTAGCTCAACAATTTAAAATGTACAATGTATAAAAAAGATTGCCTACCTTCACATGTGAGGTATTTGATAATGTAGACTACTACTTGAGCCCACAAGGGTGGCAATGAAAGGCATGGTCAAATTGCTCCCCTACCTAAGCAAACTCGTCTCTGACTATAGCCGCATTGCCCCTTTCTAGAAATTTCTCACCATCTGCAGGAAGCCCCGAAACTTCCATTATAGATGCCCGTGAAGAGTTTACCCTTAATCCCTTTTTAACTATATTATTATTGGCTAGCATCTGAGTAGATTGGTGAGCACTTCCATCATTATAGCCATCTACATGTTAATGTAGTTTTTTATTTTCCTAGTGGGTTAGTTAATTTCCCTATTTCCTACATTTTCCTACACTTTTATTAAGCTTGCTTAGGTTAAATAAAGTGAGTTTAATTATTAAGTGAGTGATTTGAGATGTCAGCATCCTACAAGGGAGGTTGCATTTACTATCTTGGGAAGATGCTCTTGTTATCATTAGCCTGTATGGTGGCCTCTCCCTATTGGTCAGTTTTGCCACCTCTCCCCTCTCCCTGGTCTATATAAACTCACTACCTAGCTTGTATTTTGATCATCTTGAATGCATTGTCTAGTTACTCTACCATTCTTTGTATGAAGCTTTGATCTCTTAATGTAATTCTATCACATCGACATTTACATATCTCTCGAAATCACTGGTTCGCTTTTGTTTTGCATTTTCCAGTTTATGTAGCTTAGAATCTCTCTCATAAAGTTCTTTGGTTTTACATCTTGTTCAAGATTTCTAACATGGTATTAAAGCTTTTGTTTTGAGATTTTTAAGTTTATAGATTCCTGATTGAGAGATTGAGTTCCTTGTGAGATCTTGAAAATTCTGCATGCTCTTCTCTTGCATTTTTTGAACAATCTGGAGAATCAGAAATGATTTATCAAGACCCATTAACCTCGTCATTTTACATGTGTGTTTTGTGAGGTTTGGGTGATTGCATCTTTTTAGGTTATACTGGTAACATTTCTGGTTGTTCCAACGCATCAAGAAGGCTCGAGAAAGAGAAGATTGGCTTTCATTTCATCCAATTTGGAGATCATTTGACATAGTTATGGAGCGGGGGCTTTTAATCTTAGATGAAGAGGTCAACTTCTATTTGGAGCATTTTCAGGCCAAAAGGATCCTGCCATTGCATCCAAGAGGCTTCGCAAATGAATTTCATATATAAATTGTCCAATTTTGGTGTCGAGAGCTTCCAAGGCAAAAAAATTGCTAGAGGACCATTTTGGCCCCCCAACATGCTTCACAAGATAGTTTTTATCAATATATATATATATATATATATATATATATCTATATGTGTGTGCACGCTAGCGCATATGGCGCTAAGCACTATCTATTGAGCACTTTAAACACTTCAATCTTTAAAGGTGCTTTGGCCTTATTAAGGCTTTGGCCCCCTTTTAGGGTTCAATCCCCCTATAAAATAGGTTTTGTGCCTTTTCTAAGGGGCCAAACAACCCTCTTGTGTGGTTTGGGGTGTGGCCTTCGGCCCCCCAACCACCCTTCATTTCAACCTTTAAGGCATGTTTAAAACTTTAAATCTATTGTTAAAAATCTTCATTTGGCCTTCAAGTCCATTAAACTTGAAGATCGACCCCTTTAGTTGTGCCTCCAATTTTAGTGGCCAGATTAGCAATTTTGCCAAATTTAAAGTTTTTTAACAATTTGCTAAAAATAGCACTGACTACTTTTTACTGGAGGAACTCTATTTTTGGCTTCAGCTAGCAACATCTGGCAGTTTTTCATTTTTGGCAAACCTCTAATTTTGGCAGAAGTTCCACTAATTTTGGCAAAGATTTATTTTTTTGCAAAGCAGACCCCTCTCCATTGGTTATTTCATTTTGGAAGGCAAACTTTGAATGTTGATATCTTGGGCTCATGACCTCCTTTCACTATGAAATTTTCTTTTATTTGGGCTAATTTTTTGTGCTCTACACACTGGTGCAAATAATTTTTGGTTTGAGGGCATGGTTTTTCTATAAATTGAAAATTCTCATAGCTGACACTGCACAGTTCTCATTTTGGGAACTTCAAAGACTCATAACATTCACATACGACCTCGTATCAAGGCGATTCTTTTTTGAAAGTGCATGATTTTTTGAGTACTTCACAGTGGTGCTATTGGTTTCACTTGGTTTGGTTCCAATATTGTACTTTCATCATACACTCATTTGATTGAGAATTTGTAAAGCATTGAGATCAAGTCCACTCAGTGTTTCTTGCTAGTGGCAGTTGTAAATGCACTAAATATAAAATGCCAAATCATATTTTCTTGGGGGGGTTCTTTGATTGTGTGAAAAAGGGGGGGTGTCTTGTGTGCTTTCTTTGAGTTTCTACATTATCTTTTTCCACACAACTACAAACAACAATCTTCTTTTCTGCATAAAATGGATCAAACAACAATATCAATACTCACACCCTACAACTATTTTGATTGGAAATCTAAAATGACAATCTATCTAAAGAGGCAAGGGCTGTATAGAGTAAATATGGGTCTTGAAACTAAGCCAATTCTAATTGCATAAAAGCCAAAATGGTTTAATAAGTTGGATGAAGCTTTTGGAACCTTGTGTATGTCTATATCTCTAGATTTGCTTTTTCACATTGAATCTATTTCTACACCAAATGATGTATGGATCACTTTGGAAAATCTCTTTAGTAAGCAGGATGAAATAAGAGGACATCTACTAGAGAATGACATCTACTATTCAGTACTTCTTTACTAAGCTAAAGGCGATAAGATTGTAGTTGAAACAATGTGGGATTGAGAAGAAATATTCTTAATTAATCTTAAGTAATCTTTCCAAACTTGGTCCAAATTATTCTATGTATGTTTCTACATTTCATGCCACTAAAAGTGTCTTAGGAACCAATTATACTATGCCTTCTCTTGATGATTTTGTAAATGAACTCACAAAGGAGCAAGATAAACTGGTTCAAATGGGCACAATTAATCCCTCTAAATCTCATTCCTTGGTTGCAAATCAGTGCACTAAAGATCAAAAAGGGTTTGGTAAGTAGAACAAGAAACAAAAAAATCAAGGAGAGAAGAAACAAGATTAGAAATTAGTTGCTCCAAAAGTAGCTAATCAGGCCTCTTCTTCTAAAGGTAACAATCCTAATAAGGAGAAGGAAAAGTGTGCCTATTGCAAGAAACCTGGTCATGATGAACATAAGTGTCTTAAGAAGTAGATTGATCACCTGGCACATCTTCTTGAGAAGAACAATATCAAGGTGCCCGCTTTAGTCAAACAGAGTTCATCTCAGGAATCTTCAAAGGACACGGATAAAAGGGGAAAGGAAAGGGCAAGGCCTTAGTTTCTATTACTTCATAGCATGATACCTAGATCATTGACTCAAGTACTTCACACCACATGGCTTTGTCACAAGATGGTTTTGCCCCTTTGGAGCCATGTTCTATGCCATCTATAACCATGGGTGATGACACTTCTACTGAAGTACATGTGAGAGGGTCTGTTGACGTGGGTGAATGAACATTTCGTGATGTTCTTTGTGTTCCATCTTTGTTAACTAGTCTCCTATCTCTCTATCAGATCACTCACACTAGTTTTGGCAAGCAAGTTGAATTCACTCCAGACACAGTGGTAATCAGTGAGTTGCACAATGGGTCTACAATTGTTGTGGGAAAATTTGATCATCAATCCAGACTATATCATTTTTCTCACTTTGTTCCTAATTCTCCTTCACTTGCTTTTCTCACTCACTTAGATCAGGTGAGTTGTTTGTGGCATCAGCGGTTTGGCCACTTGAACTACTGCTACTTGCAGTAGCTCAGTCAACAAGACATGGTTTTAGGGTTTCCTTCTATTTAGTTTTCTAATGGTGTTTGGCCAAGGATGCATTCTTGGTAAGCATCCTAAAGAAAAATTTGATAAAGGTAAATGATGGAGGGCCACACAGCTTCTAGAGTTGGTACATAGTGACTTGTCAGGACTATTTTTGCATCCTTCTTTCAGCAAAGCTTTATATGTTCTCACATTCATTGATGATCTTTCCAAATATATAGGGGTTTATTTTTACAAATAGAAGTCTGAGGCTTTTGAGTCTTTTCAGGACTTCAAAGCTTTTGTAGAGAAGCAGTCTGGGAAGTCCATCAAGATTCTATGTATAGACAATGGGGGGGAGTATGTCAACCAGAGGTTTGAAGAGTTTTGTGTTTCATAGGGCATTGATCTTCAACACACAATTCCCTACAGTCCACATCAGAATGGTGTTGTAGAGAGAAAGAATAGGTCCTTGAAAGAGATGGCCAACTATATGATTCACTCTAGGTCCATGGCACCTTAGTATTGGGTGCATGTTACATCCAAAATTGAGTTCATCATCGAGCTGTGAAAAGGGTCACTCCTTTTCAAGCTTAGGCTAGTCAAAAACCCATAGTAAAACACTTTTGGGTGTTTGGTTCTCCTACATGGGCCCACATTCCAGCAAAGAAACGTAAGGATATGGATCCATAGAGCAAGCCTTTCATATTTTTTGGGTACCTAGATGGTGTCAAAGGCTACAGGCTTCTCCACCCCTCAACACATGAGTTGTTCATCAAGAGGAGTGTTCATTTTGAGGAGTATGTTTCTAGTTCTTCTTCTACCACTTGTCCATCTATAATCACTTTGGAGACATTGCAACATGATGATAGTTCTTCTGAGGATCTTAATCCTCCTACTCTTGAAAAGGGTTCTTCTTCCTCCACTTCAGATGGTGACGATGATGATGAGGATTCATCTTCCTCCGCTCCTAGTCATCATTCAGAGGGTGATGATTCTCCTTCAAATTCTCCTAGTGGGCCTCTATGGGCTCGTCAAATATTAGAATTAGTAGGTGATTGGGTTGGTGATTCTACAGATGCTAGAAGAACAAGGTCACAATTTGAGAAGGCTCCACATCTCTTCATTGCCTCAGCTTTTGATCCACAATCCTTTCGGGAAGCTTCTAGTGTCCCCGAGTGGGATGTTGTTATGCAATAAGAGTTTAGTTCCTTGGAGAGGAACCATACTTGGGATTTAGTCCCTCTTCCTAAGGGAAGAAAACTTGTTCAATGCAAGTCAAACAACACTTGTTGCAGATGGATCAATTGATAAGCATAAGACTCACTTGGTTATGAAAGGATTCTCCTAGGTGCATGGGATTAACTACTCTAAGACTTTTGTGCCAGTTTTTGAAATGAACTCCATCCTACTTATCCTTTCTATTGCTGCAACCTATTATTGGAAAGTTCATCAAATGGATGTGAAGAGTTCTTTTCTTCATGGTGACCTTTTGGAGGAGATCTACATGTAGCAGCTACAGGGGTTCATACAGGATCCTTCACTTGTTTGCTATCTTCAGAAGTCTCTCTATGGCCTCAAACAAGCCCCTTGGGCTTGGTATGCTAATATGGACTCCTTCCTTCTGTTAGTTGGGTTCACTCGGTGTCATTTTGATTAGAATGTGTATATTTTGCAACAGGATGATACTCTCACATTCCTTTCTCTCTATGTTGATGACTTGTTGATTACAGGGAGTTCCTCATCCACCATCAAGGTAGTGAAACTTGCCCTTCATGATCATTTCATGATGTCAAACTTGAGGCTCATTGTTCATCACCATTGGTGGATGCTACTTTGTATCACCAATTAGTTGGGAGTCTCATATACTTGACTCACACAAGGCCTAATCTTTTATATGTTGTGGGCCTGGTCTCCAGGTTCATGCAGGAGCCACATGAGCTACACTGGAAAGTAGCTAGGTGAAATATTTACTATGTACATGGCACTCATAGTTATAGGATTCACTATGTAGTGGGCATGGATATTGACTTGGTGGGACACATAGATTCAGATTGGCCAGGTGATTCTCAGGATCACAAGTCTACTTCAGGGTATTGCTTCTCACTTGGTTCCGGTCCAGTTTCTTGGTCAAGAAAGAAGCAGTCTACAATTGCTCTTTCATCTATAGAGGCTAAGTATCAAGGATCAGTTAATGCTACTATTGAGGCCATTTGGCTTCAAAATATTCTCACTAAGTTTGGTATTTCCTTCTAGAATCCTACAGTCATCTTTTGTGACAACCAAGGTGTGATACATATCTCTTGCAATCCAGTCCATCATCAGAGGACCAAACACATTGAGATCCACATGCACTACATTCGTGAGTTGATTAATGAGCAAATCATTGATCTCAGGTATTGTCTGACTTTGGAGCAGATCGTAGACATCTTCACCAAACCCTTCACTGAGAACAAGTTACTTCATTTGCGAGCTTTGCTAGGGGTGCGGTTGGTGTCCACTTTAGGGGGGTCTTTTAGTCCTTCTCTTTTCTCTCTCTATTCTGGGGGGTGTTCTCTCTACTTTATTTTTTGAGGGGGGCTTCTTCTCTTTGGGGGGAAATTCATTGTACATGGGTGCCTCATCGGGCTTGATTTGTTGGGACCCATCTTTTTACCCACCTAAGCTACACTTAAGGAGGTAGTGTAGGTTTTTATTTTCCTAGTGCGTTAGTTAATTTCCCTATTTCCTAGGTTTTTCCTACACTTTTATTAAGCTTGCTTAGGTTAAATAGTGAGTTTAATTAGTGTGTGAGTGATTTGAGGTGTCGACATCCTACAAGAGAGGTGTAATTTGCTATCTTGGGAAGATGTTCTTGTTATCTTTAGCCCATATGGTGGCCTCTCCCTATTGGTTGGTTTTTCCACCTCTCCCCTCTCCCTGGTCTATATAAACTAACTACCTAGCTTGTATTTTGATCATCTTGAATGCATTGTCTAGTTACTCTACCATTCTCTATATGAAGCTTTGAACTCTTAATGTAATTATGTCACATTGACATTTGCATATCTCTCAGAATCACTAGTTTTGTTTTGTTTTGCATTTTCCAGTTTATGTAGCTTAGAATCTCTCTCATAAAGTTCTTGGGTTTTACATCTTGTTCAAGATTTCTAACAATCCAACTTATGAAAATAGTCTACCCATCTTGCCTACTGAAAAATGGGGAGGCATTCCTAATCATTTAAGAGTGTTGTGTGGTTTGTTTTCTCTCTCTAAATGATATTTTTGTTTATCTTATGCTCTAGATTTTCCAACAATGCAACCAATTGAACTATAGAAATAAAATTTCACTTACTTCCTTTGCTTCAAATCACTCGCCTCTACTAAGCTTGGGTCCTATGTTTGAAATTATGTGGATAGACTCAATTTCTAAGGAATTCAAATGCTCTTAAGTTCAAATGTATTGCATGTGTAAGCATGGCAAGAGTGAGGTAAGGTTGGTGGCTCACATTGGTGAGACAACTCAAAGGTTTAATTATCATTTCATTTCCCCCACTAAGCATGTCACATGTCCTCACAGGATGAAGTATAGATGAGAGTGCATGGGTTGATTATAAGTACTAATTAAAATATATGGAATAAGCACTAGTTAAATGTAAATGATAATAAATGTTGCATGTTAAAAAATCATTTATCAAAATAAAGAGTAGGTAATCCGTGTATAAAACCTTATAAGTTGGCATGACAGGTAAACAATATGGAATTATGTTGATGGTGAGAGGTGCGTGAATCATATTGGAGGCATGAGAAAGGTGAGATGATGTATTGATGAGGTAGAGGCTATAGGATTACCATCAATTACAATATCATCTTTTATTGATGGTCATTACAGGATCAACATTGGATGTGGTAGGATCTTTTATTGATTGTTGTTATAGGAACAGTGACTAATAGTGGTTGCATGTATCTCCCTTGTAGAGGTTGCATGAATCCCTAATGTGGATGTTGTAGGCAACTCCATTGTAGAGGTTGCATGAAGCCTTGATGCCGATCCTGCAAGTAGCTCCATTGTAGAGGCTACAAGAAGCCTTGATGTTGAAGCTACAAGCAACTCCATTGTAGAGGCTACAAGAAGCCCTGATGTTGAGGCTATAGGTAGCTCCATTGTAGAGGCTGCAGGAAGCCCTACAATTAGTGAAATTGAAAGTGGTGAAATGTTGTAGGTTGACCTACAATATTAGTGTGGTGTTGAAGTAGCTCAGTGAGGCTACAAAGGATGGTATCCAAATGTACTGAAGAGGGAACGACCAACAATGTTTATAAAGGTTTTCACTTTTGGTGTTTTTTTGTAGAGATGGAAATCATACCTAACGTAGGACAATGTCTAAACTGGTAGGATCCTACACTGTCATCTCTACACTACAATATGTTGTCGATGACCAATAAAATTTTGTAGCTATGTTGAGTCCCTTAGTTTGTACCAAATGTTGGAGAAATACTACCTTGTTCAGTGCTCTCTTATAAAACTTGAGGCGGTGACCATTGACCATCAAGGAAAACCTAACATGATTGATGGTTGTTAACTTGACTGCACCACTGGGAAATATTTCATTTATTTCATATGGTCCTAGCCATCTGATTTGTAATTTTCCCTTATGATCTTTGTATCTTAAATTGAGTCATACAACAATGCCCAGTCACCCTTTTGGAATTCCTTTTCTTTGATAAATTGTTCATGTCAATTTATTCCCTATTTCTGCACAAGGTCTATATGATGGACATCTTCTTTCCTCAATTCATCTAGTGCATTAAGTTGAGCTATTCATTCTTTTTATGCATCAGATAGGTCTATTCCCAATTGAAGTGTTGTCCTTAAGGTCTTATGCTCAAATTCAATAGGGAGCATAGCCTTCATACCATACACTGGAACTCATAGGTTGTGAACCTTGCGGTTGTCTTTCATGTGGTTCTGTAGGCCCATACTACTTTAGGAAGGCATACTGCCCAATCTCATTGGTGAAGATCTACAATTTTTGTAAGAATGCATTCTATCTCTCTCTGTTGGTAACTTCTACTTGACCATTTGACTGAGAGTGATAGAAAGTATACTTTATGTGTCTGAGTTCATATTCTTTTACAAGGGTTGCAATCAAATCTAATGTAAATTGTAGTCCCTGGTCAGTAACAATTTCCTTAAGCACTCCATAATAGTTGAAGATCTCTTCATATAGGAATTTTTCTACTTTTTCATCACGTGCATGTTATAGGGCTTTGACTTCTACCCATTTTGTGAGGTAGTCTATGCATACCAGTATATACTCCTTTCTATTTGATGGAGGATCAATTGGACCAATGAAGTGTAGACCCCATTTATCAAAGGTTTCTTGCACTAGTTGTGGTTGTAGGTCCATTCTCATCAATTTTGGTTGGGCAACCCATCTATTGACAACAGTCACACCTATGTGTACATAGAACTGCATCCTTATGCAATGTTGTCCAGTAATAGCTAGTTGTTAACATCTTGAATGTTGTTCATTTGAATGCAAAATGTCTACCACAAGGTTCATCATGGCAGACCCACAAAATATCAAATACCTCATCTTCTTGAATACACCAATGCATAATATTGTTAGGGCTAGTGTAGAAGAGATAGCTAGAGATCTAGGAATATGGAAGGCTCTTTTCCACTAGATTGCATTTTTCCCTTGGTGAAAATTGTGGAGGGGTTCTTCCTACAACCAAGTAATTAGCAATGTCTACATACCATGGGATATGCACTATTAGGGAAAACAAATGTTCAACTAGAAATGAGTCGTCAACAATGGGATCATCTGCAACAAGGATTGGTCTAGAAAGAAAGTTTGCTACCACATTGGATTTACCGGGTTTATCCAATGGTGATATCAAATTCTTGTAGCAACAACAACCATCTTACTAACTAACCACTAACTACAATTTTGTTCATTACGTACCTTATGGCTACATGATCAATATGAACAAAGATAGTCTAGCCAGTTATATAATGGTGAAACTTATTGATGGCATAAACCATAATAAGGAGTTCCTTTTCAGTAATAATGTAGTTTAGTTTTGTTTCTTGGAGATTTTTAATGATGAAGTATATAACATATTCTAAAGAACTATGTTTTTGGCCTAGGACAACCCCTACAATAAAGTCAAATGCATCTGTATGGATATGAAAGGGGATTGTCCAATTTGGTCCTTGCAAAATAGGTGTTGTAGTTAAGGAATCTTTTAGGGATTGAAAGACTTCTTGACATGTAGTTGTTTGGGTAAAATCAACATCTTTGGTAAGTAGAACAAATAGAGGTGCAGTTGTCTTACTAAAGTCTTTGATGAATATGTGATAATAGCCTGCATGGCCAAGAAAACTCTTGGCATCCTTTTGTTTCTAGGGTATTGGTAGATTTGTTATAACTTCAATCTTAGTGGGATCTACTTGAATACCTACTTGTGAAACATAGTGTCATATAACTATACCTTCCTCCATCATCATGTAGCACTTTTCATTACTGAGGGATAGGTTATGGTCTTGGCACCTTTGTAGTACTTTTTCTAGATTGGTCAAGGCTTTCTCATAAGTATATCCCTAAAATGTGAAGTCATCCATGTAAATTTATAAAAAGTCATGATTAAGATCAGAAAAATACTCAGCACAACCCTTTGGAAAGTGGTAGGGGCATTACACAGACTAAATGGAAGGATTGTGTAAGCATATGTGCCCCAAGGATAGGTGAAGGCTGTTTTATATTGCTCTTCAAGTGCAATCATGACTTGGCCATAGCCACTATATCCATCCAAAAAAGAAAAATACTTTTTACTTGCTAAAGAATCCAAAACTTGGTTGATAAATGGAAGAGGAAAGTGATCTTTCTATGTTGTGGCATTAAGTTCTCTATAATCAATACAAACACGCCATTTACCATCCTTTTTTGGCACTATCACTAAAGGGGAAACCCATTGACTATCTGATATGGGATAAATAAAGTTAGTGTCTAGGAGTTTCTTTAATTCATCTTGGACAATATCCTGGACTAAAGGATTCATTCTCCTTTTGGGTTGTCTCATGGGTTTACAATCATCCTTAATGTATATGTGATGTGTGTAGTGGTTTGGGCCAAGGCCTTTCATGTCATGATAGTCCCATGCAAAGGTTTTTTATTAGTCTACAACATGGTAATCAATTCATTATGTTGCTACATGGTCAATCGGTTGTTAATGTTTAGTGACCTGCCAGAAGAAATTTTAACTTGCTTTATCAAGGATGTCATTAAAGCAATGTTTAGACATGATGTATTGAGATAACATTTGTGAGGCAATAGGTGATGAAATATGTAGATATCAGATGCATAGTTTGGTGAGTGTGCTACAGGAAAGATATTTTGTAGTGGGCACGGCACACATGTCAAACAATTATTCAGCTATGGGTCCATTCCATAGTTGTTATGTATGATGTTTGAGAGTATAGTATCCTCATCCTATTAGAGGGATTCTTCCTATTCTCATCAATGTTTGAATCGAGTATTGGTCATTATCTTCAAGATCTGACCATACTAGCTATTATAGGTTAGCAAAAGGTTGTGTTGGGAGATATAGAACCAACTTCTTAGTTATATTCCCATTGGAAATTATCATTTTTCTTAATCTACAACCAATAAATGCATCATCTATTGCCAACCATTGTCTTCCTAGTATTAGTGGGTATCCTCCTAGGTTGGCCTTTGGCTACAGGACCATGAAGTTAGCAAGACATTCCCGGGGATCTAGTGTAATGACCAAGTCCTCAATAACTCTTGGTTTAGCAGTTGAATGGTCTACTAATTGCAACACTATGGGGGTAAGATGAAGATTAACAAGTTGTAAAGTTTGCATTATCTCTTTGGTCATTACATTAATTGTGGCACCTAAATCAAAGTGTTTTGCATAAGAATGGAACTAATGTGAACATTCAAACTGGGCTACCAAGGTCTACATATTTTGGAATGACTATATATCTAAGCATAATGTCTACAAGCTACCCAATGACTCAAGGACAGTTTGTGGGTCTTTATGCTTTCACCCTGGTTTCTTTATACACAATTCTACACAATTCTCTAATGGTCTTGGTGTAAATTGGCATGTCCTTAACTGCTTGAAATAGAGAAATTTTGACACAAACATTTTTTAGTTGTCCCAAAAAGTCAAATTCGTATGGTCAACCTATCTGGAAATGGGGGATTGTGGTTCAAGTTTTCTACCTTTGATGGCTTTGGCTTAGGATTTGGTGTTTTATTGTTTTTCTATGGGTTAGTGTCTATGGTTGGATCCTCCATGAGGAGTTCCATGATGATTGGCATAGTCTGTCTAGGAAGTTGCTTCCCTGAGCAAAGTTGCACATTACTAACTTCGACCGCATAGGTCAAGTATTGAAACACTTCATTAGTGTATGGGGTTAGGTATAGGTTGGGTAAATATTTAAGTGGCTCTTGGATGTGTAGGATTAGCATTGCTTAGCATAATTGCCAGTTGTTGAGGCAAAGGTTGTGGTTGTTGTTGGAAGCCAATATTGGGATTAGACCAATTCTAGTTTCCCCGCCATTGTTGCTACCATGCATTGGGCAGTGGTTTCCACTGTTGATTTTGGACTTGTGACTAGTATGGTTATTGTTTCCATCCACCTTGTTGAGGTGTTCAATTAGGTTGTAATGACTTTTCCCAAGCTGGAGGCAATATGTTGTTCCATGGAGTATTATACTAGTTTGATGCATTAAAAATGAACTAGGAAATGAAGTAATATATGACAAAGGGTCCTGAAACATTGTGCTACATAAAAAAAATTATCCCTCTTCACCTTCTAGAGACTTGAATTCATGTATCTCATGCCTATCTTCAGCTATGCTAGCTACTCGCTTACATTTAAAATTAGTCTTCTTTCATCGACAATGGGGGCAGTACTTGGCCAAAGTTGCTTCTGCTTCCTCCTACTTCTTTACATGTAGTGTGTCTAATTGATTTTCCATGTGACTTATAATATCTTATTTCATGTCCTTAAGAAGATTACTAAGTTCTACTCATGAAACTCTCACAACAGTCTTTTTAGAAGACAAATCCCTAAGGATGTGGGTCTTTTTCATTGTGGACCTTGAGTAGTTTTTATAAATATTACAAACATCATCAAATGGTACCTATGAAACATCACCACCCCAAATCAAGTCCAGATCATCCATACACTCTTCATTAACTCCCATTAGGAATATAAGTTTGAGTGATTCTGGGAATAGCTTGTTTTGATGACTTTGGTAGGCAAAATATAAACCTTTTAACATAGTCCTCAAGGGGTTCATCTTCTTTCTGAGTCATTCTAAATATATCATCTCCTCTCATGTCCCTACCCCTATATTAATCTTGATATTTTTGTAGGAACTTTTCCTTCATAGTCCACCAATCTGCCATTACATCCCTGCCTAATCTCATAAACCACCTTAAGGCAACATCTTTGAGGGTACCTAGGAAAAGATTCAATCCATGTGCATATGTGGTATAGTCATAGCTTTGATAGAGGACGTCAAATTCAAAGAGAAATGTGTTTGGGTACTTTATGGTCAAGCCATGAAAATTTGGTAAAGCAGAGGGGGAGATGTTCTTCACGGTTGCTTCTCGTGCCTAATCAGAGATAGGGAACTGAAAGGAAATAGGGTCAACAAGATTTTCTATTTCTTCTTTAGCCATTGTGACTTGACCTAAAATAACTCTTGAGTGTGTTTGTTGAGAGGCTGAGTGGAATTGTTCTTCCTCTACAATACGGTCACTTGTATGCCCTGCTACAGTTTGATGGAAAAGAGAGACTTAGCCTAAAAGATTAAACTACGTCAAACCCTCTTCCTTTAACATTTGAACACAAACCAAGCTTAGCTTCTACCCATGAAGGAGAGCCAAACTACAAGGGTGTTGTCTCTTTGTTGTATATAGGAGTGTCAACCAAATTCAACCAAAACTAACCAACCAAACTAGGGAAAAAGATGAAACCCTAGTTGACAAAGATTAACAAATAGACGACTATCAAAAACTGATAAAGAGATTCTAGAATATTAGCAAGGATTAGTAAATAGAGAAGAACCTAGATCTAAGTTCGAGAGCACAAAAGAACCAGGGCACTAGGTACCCTAGACCCTGATTAGGGTTTTGCAGAATGTCAAGATCTAGATGTCTTCACCTATTAATCTTCTTCAGTCCTCTAACTTTATGTATTCTGATTCTTTTGGATGCAACCTACACATAAAAAAAGAGGGAAAGGTTGTGTTGTGTTTAGGGGCTTGTCTTAGTCAAACCCCGTGTTGGTGTTTCCACCTCCACTACAACGATGATTAGTGATCCAAGAGTGTGTGCCCTAGGAGGGTAGAGGCAAGATCTGTAGTAAATGATGAAAGTATGAATGAAAATGATAAATATTACCACAAGATGTAAAAACCTAGTTGGAGTAGATAACTCAAGACCATGCACCAACAAGAAGATAGATAAAGATGGCTTGAACTTCCTTCAAGACTTGCAAATGAACATGATAACATCCACAAGCAAATAGCAATTCCAAGCATGAAGAGCACTTGAAGATCAATCATGTAAGCAATTATAATATTTCATTGTCCATATAGGTGTAAAATGAATTGTAAAACTCCTTCTTATATGTATTCACGCTCACCAATAATGAATAAAACCAAATGGGGCCAACATGTATAAGCTAAGGAGGTGTTCTAAGATGACACCACAAAAATAAGGCTAAAGCAATCATTTGGGACCAGGGCGTTAGGCGCCTTGGTCCTTTAGCCCCACAAACTCCTAAGAGTGTTAAATGTGGTGGGCTTAGGCTAGTCCTAAGTTTACTTTGTTGGGTTTATTCATCGGGATCGAGATTTAATCATTTAATATTTAAAATGGTGTTAGAATAGGTCCTAATTAACAAGGGTAAACATTTTATTCCATAACATTTAGCCCCCACTTTAGAGTGGGTATGAACTTAGGTTTGAACTCACACTAAAGTAAGGAGAAGACATATTTCAAACACGAAAACATAGAAGTAAAAGAATTTTGCCAAGTTGTAGACTATAGTAGCCCCCAAGCTTAGTATTCTAAGGTTGCAAACACACAAGACATTGTAACATAATTCATACATACATAGAGTACTACAAGAATACATAGGAATACATGCAAGAGACATGTAATACATAAAGAGAATACATGCCATAGACAATGCATACATAATTGACACGAAGCATACACATAAGGCATAAAGTATGCATGGAAAACACATGGAAAGCATGATGAAGACACATGAAACATTTTTCTAGGAAAACATAAAGAATACATGGAATCATTAAGAAATACAAGTTACAACAGAACAGGCCATTAGCGCCTAAAATAGCATTGGATTTTAGTGCAATTGAGTTCAAAAATTGGACACTTTGTCCAGCACAAAAGTCGACGCAATTTTGCATGCTTACTTTGGCACCAGATTTAGCGCTAACTTTAGCGACAAATTTAGCACTGACTTTTGTGCCAAAAAGCAATAGCTAGATTTGGCACTAGATTTATCGCTGGATTTTACACCCAATTTGGCTTCTGATTTTGCTTTCGGTTTGAATTCCAGGTTTGCTTCTTATTTTGCTTCCATTTTTTTTGCTTCCAGATTTGCTTCTAATTTAGTGCTGGATTTGGCACCCAATTTGGCTTCCAATTTGGCTTTCAATTTTGCTTCTAGTTTTGCTTCTTGTGTTGCTTCTAGGTTTGCTTCCAGTTTTGCTTCCAGTTTTGCTTCCAATTTTGCTTCTAGTTTTGCTTCCAATTTCGCTTCCCATTTTGCTTCCAAATTTGCTTCCCATTTAGTGCTAGATTTGGCACCCAATTTGGCTTCTGATTTTGCTTCTTGTGTTGCTTCCAAGTTTGCTTCCAGTTTTGCTTCTGGTTTTGCTTCAATTTTTGCTTCTAGTTTTGCTTCAATTTTTGCTTCCAATTTTGCTTCCCATTTTCCTTCCAGATTTGCTTCCAATTTAACACTGGATTTGGCTTCCATTTTGGCTTCCAATTTTGCTTTTGGTTTGGCTTCTTGTGTTGCTTCTAGTTTTTCTTTCGGTTTGGCTTCTAGGTTTACTTCCAATGTTGCTTCTGATTTTTCTTCTAGGTTTGCTTCTAGATTTGCTTCCATTTTTGCTTCTAATTTTGCTTCCAATTTAGCGCTGGATTTGGCACCCAATTTAGCTTCCAATTTTGCTTCCATGTCTGCTCCCATTTTTTCTTCTAGTTTTTCTCTCAGTCGTGCTTCGTATTTTGCTTCTTGTATGGCATCTAAAATAGCTTCTTTTTTGGCTTCCTAATTGATGCCAAGTTTTGCTTCAATTATGACCTCCTTTGTTGCTTTGAGTTTTGCTTCCAATTTAACAAGATAATTATATAAAAAAACAAGATAATTATCATAAAATAACAAGACAATTATTATAACATGATCATCATCTATAATTAAAATAAGTGAGTCGAATATCTGTACTTTAATTGAATTTTACAACATCCATCCTGTAGTAAATTAAATCATCATACGTAACAAATATCCATCCAAAAATCATCAACCACTTTCAATATATATAAATTGACAAGTCAATACTAATAAGATCATCATCATATATAACTAAAACAGGTGAAAGTCAAATATGCTAGTAGATTAATAACATGTCAAAATGATACATGTCCAACAGTCGACATAAGTCAAAATGATACATGTACAAATGATATAAGTAAAAATGATAAATTATGTAACTTAAAATGATACAAGTCAAGATGATACATGTCCAAATGATATAAGTCAAATTGATACATGTGAAAATGATACAACTCAATAATATGGTACTGCAGGCAGTGAAAATGATACATATAATAGTAACCATGAAAAGAGGCATCATAATGATATATTAGCAATGATCCATGATGTAGTCTATATAATCATGAATGTACTAGCTACTACCAGCAACTGCCTCATCATCATCACCACCATCATGATCATCATCATCATGATCATCATCGTCATCATCATCATCGTCATTGGCGTTGTTGTCTTCTGTATCTACATCATCATCATCCTCTGCCATGTGATCTGTACCAGAACCAATATAATCTGGATCTATATCATTAGAATCATCTTCATCTTCTGGAAGACTCGTGTTCTAAAAAAAAAACATTTAAAATGAAAAGTTGTTATTTATTTCATGTAATAATTTATTTTCTATTATATATTTAATATTCCAACATATGAAACGAAACCATAATCATATTACATCATATCAAAGTGCACATACCATAATAAAATTTCAAAAAAGTTACAGCTAATATGTCATTCCAATGATGTAAAACATGCAACAATTCTAATAAACATTACTAAAGATCATAAAAAATTGTTATACAATTTAACTATCAACTGTAAATTCTATTACATAACCTTAAGTGCCACAAATTTTGTGGTCAATGTATGTTCTTTTTCACTATTAATCTAATAACCTGCATTAGACAAGAACATTAAAGAGTTTTTAAGTAGCAGTTGATTAAATTCTCTTACATGTCATTAATGACTGCACAGTTTTTTTTCAATAATTATTTATCTTAAGGTTCATGAGTAACCTTAAGATAAAGGTCTAATAGTTGTTCCATGGGGAATGTTTAACAAACCAAATGCAATTGTCAACTTTTCACCATGGTGGCAGAGAAATAATTCTTTTTCCCATCCTTCCACAGCATTAAGTAAATTCTTGAATCTGGAAAATACTTGCCACCTTCATCTTCCAAGCCAATTTCTCCAACTTTGCATAGGTCTCATTTGTCTATGGATGTGATCTACCTCCTACACAAAAAATCATGTACCATTTTATGCCCTTCAATCCAACTACATTCGAGCATTTTTTTAATTCCTCTATCTTTCATCAATCTCCTTACCTCACCACACCTACCCACTTGTGGATAGATGTTTGAGAGAACATAAGTTGTGCAACATTTTTAGGATCCAAATCAAAAAGAAGTGTTGTTGTAAATACTCCTAAGCCTATATTCATATGTGATCTACAGGTACGAAGAAAACATGTGCATACAACTAGCACAGATTTAATAGGTATCTCAACAATAAAGTTTAGGGTGTCTTCAAGATAGCTAGCAATGGCAAGGAGGTCAACCATGCACATAAATAGAGAGGCCCTAGTTAGTAGGTTGTATGGGGAGAAGGATGCTTCTCATTTTCAAGAATCCTAAGTCTCATTACTACATATGTTGCTTAAAGAAGGGCCAATTTTAAACTAGGTAGTTATTTTGTCACTCACTTTGTGCAATGAAATGATGAGAGTCAAGTCTCCTTATATCACTGTAGATTTGCATACAGCAACCTCCAATACAATAACACCATACAATGCACAGTTAACTTTACGGTACCTTAGCCCAGACATGATGCTACAGAAATCTGAAGGTACCTCCTACTAAACATGTCATGCCATAGACCAGATACCATTGTACAGTATATATCACATCTACAGTAGCAATTTCCTTCCAAATGTAGGGTTACAGTCTATGATTAACATGCATAGACCTTTCTAGTGTTTACAAGATAATTCCTTAGTCAACACCATACTAGTGTCCACAAGATGTTTCCACAGTTAAAATAAGAAATTAATGCTACTTTGCAAACAATAAGCAAGCCTTCGGAGAGCTTAAAGTTTCCATTTACATCCATGCACAATAACTTAATCAGCCCTTAGGATTTTATGGACAATGAAACAGAAGGTCCTATATTCCATTAATGAGTCCTCTATCCAAATAACACAGTGATCACAAGTACATAATATCTACTATTCTGTGGGTAGTGCTCAGATATTCAAACACAGGGAAGTCCATACTAAGATAAATTTGTTCACAAATAGTCTCCAATTTAATAAATACTAGTTTGAAATCACATTTCTAATTTAGTGCAAGTCATTACAATGAACTCAAAGGTCATTGTCATCAAACGAATGCCTTCACAATAGACTGTTCTAGTTACAAGTATAATACAACTATTGCAATATTACACAACTGTATGCAATTGACAAAACTCATTCTTTCCAAGAGTCAAATGGTAATCAAATACAATCATGTAGTGTTGTTTCAACATTGTATTCCATTGTGCCTTCAGTAATGCAAACCTCATAACCTTGGAGGGAGTGTTGGGGGGCAAGTTGACCTGAACCAAGGATCCAAAATCATCCCAAAATCCCACCTAGGAGTGGTATTATTAATCCCAAGAAGACCTTGCATCCACAATTGAGACAGTGGACATTTATAGGTGAAATACCAACACCATTAGGGTTTACAACCATGTCAAAAAAGATAACCATGAACCAAGCCAGGTTTCCTCAAGACTCATGGTATGTTGCAATGATAGCATTCTAGCAATTCTACCCAGGTTTTGAAACTCCACCTCAAACTGTGACCAAATTACTGTAGCTTCCTTCATGATAGAAATCCAAAACACAATAACCAACAGTTTGCCACAGTTCGTAAGTCCCATGATCTTAAGTCTAGACTCTCACAGTTAACAATATTTTTCTCATCCAAACCCTTTAGCATAGGCTTTCACAAGACCACATACAGTTACGCAAGTTAAAGGAAATGTTTCACCAAAATGGTCAATGTAATTTTACAAGAATGGATGAGAAGGAGCTTTACTTCAAAGAAAGGTTAGCTTAGTTGAAGAAGACCAGTTGGAGATTTGAATCTTAGTCTCCAACCCAAACAACAAGACACTCAGCCAACATTATGAGCACACCCAAAGTCTCCCTTCCTTTAAATCACTTATAGTCGAACCATCAACCTTTCTTCCTTGACCCCAAGGCAAAAAGAAGAATCCCCCCCCAAAATGGTTCCCCACTCCTTCCTTTTCTCCCTCACATACCCCAAAACCAAGCACATTAAAGACTAGTACTTCCCAAAGCTGTTATGGCAAAGGAGAGTTAATGCCTACTGCCAATGATGGCTCCTTCTCAACAAAAAAAAATGTGCATATTAAAATTTAAATGTCCACTATTATATTTTAAAGGTTTGAAATATAACCAACAATGTAACTGTAATGCATGCCCCCCTTATAGTCTTATAATAAAAAGGTTAGGAAACAAAGACTTGAGATAAACCCTTTGGTCTGTTCACTTAGGAGACCACCTAAAAACTCAATGATAACTACATCCACATGATCAACAAGAATGACAAGTGACCTATGAATAACAATCCACTTGAGTCAAAAAGACAAGAAGACCAATAGAAACCAAACACAACAAACAGAGTACAACTCTAACTATTTGTCTCAAGTATCACTCTATAACATCTTTAAAGATTATTGAAACTCAACACAAGAAATGCAAATTGACATATTAACACAATAATATCCAACTAAGTTATTTAAAATTAACTATTGATACCTCATTCTCCATCCAGATTACAAAATCGGTCCACTTTTTGCTTTGTAACATTTCCTTTTCAAATTGTGTTGGTTGCCGACCATATTTCTCCTCCTGTCAAAACATGACACATGGACTAGTTAAACTAATTAATATGCAATCATTTACTTTTTCCTAGGAAATAAAAAAATATCATTTAACATATTAAATATACTTACAAATGTACAAATCAAGGCATGTAAACCTTTCTGGCCACTATGATGAGTGGCACGAAGTTTGTCAAGCCTAGCCTTGGAGGCCTTGTCATGAAACATATACTAATTCAATTTAGATAAAGTACAAATAAAATTTAAAAATTGTTTAATAAATTTGATAGAATCTTATGAGAAAATTCAAATACCTGCGTACTCTCCTCACTGGACTTCCTCCGTGCATCAGACTTCTCATATGCTTTTACAAGCTCTTTCCATACTTTGAGACTTACATTAATTGGCCTTTTTTTGAGCCTTTGCTCGGGAGGGATTTTTTTTATCTTTTTTGTTTGGTTGCACTGAAATCTCTTGCAGTTTTGAGACATTCTTAGCTTTATTTTCTTTACAGACCAACCTATGCCAAATTCAGTCTCCATGTCTTGGATAACTATATTTTGTAGGTGCATGGGTATCTTTGAGAATGGCAAATGTAGATGGTCTTTGAACCGTTGAAGGCATGATTCCTTTAACCTATTCACAACCATTTTTCCAGCATCTGTCATTCGGACATCCCCTGAAACCACATCGTATTCTATCTTGGTATTGTAGCTACCAATGCAAGATGCAAAACATGGCGTGGTAGTTGAAGAAGTCTGTGTCCCAGGAGTGGTTGGGACATTGGAAGCCTCTACTCCTTGTTCCACATTCTTAGAGGTTACTGTTATTGATTTTCTCCTAGATCTTTTGCTCAATCCATGACTGGTTGAGGAATCAATTAATTCCCTTTGACACTGTTGATTTGGTTGCAATGTTTCAGGGGCTTTACTAGATCATTTTACTATGTATCTGGCAAGCAGTGTCAAGTCAACACCATCCAATTTGTTCACTGTGTCTACCCCCAATATGGAAACCAGTGCCTCTTTATCTTTGTCCGTCTCATGTCCCTATATATATATATATATATATATATATATATATATATATATATATATATATATATATATATATATATATATATATATATATATATATAATTTCTTTTTTTAAATTTAGAAATAGAAAACTAAATACTAAAAATCAAAGAAATAATGGAAACATTTACAAATCTATAAATTGACAGTGAGTTACTTGATTGTGGCCAGAGTTTGCTCCCTTCCCTCTATTGCTTGACATTTTGAGGTGACCTAGGGCAAATTATTTTCATCCAGTCTGTGGAAGCAATTGTAGCCAAGTATGAATTAACAGCATGCTTGACCAATCGTAGCCAAAAACAAAACTTAACAACTTGTATTTTGGGTATGATGTACAAAGAGACCTTATTCGACAGGCCTTCTAAAAATGGTAAATGCAAGGTATACTGCAAGCAAGGATAATTAACATTACTACTCAAATTTACCCTAAAGTGTGAGTACAACATCTTAGAAAAACTTTCTTTGAGCTCAAAATTATATCAAAATTGATAAAAACCTAGGTCAAGAGTTAACTTACTTGCTAAAAGGCAGACGAACAAGCTTGATTAAATGGTGAGGTAGCTAGAAACCCCAAATTTAGCAGCTAGCTAAAGCAATTTTTATCTTCTGGATGTCTAGAACCAAAAATAAATAAAATACAAATTCACGGATCCATTGTAGAAACTTTTTAGTAACTTCCGTTTTCAACAAAATAAAGTCATCGCTTCACAGGAAACCTAAGACAGAGGCAGAGTACACTGTGTTGTGGGCTTAAATGTATTAACTTATTTGTGTTTTTTTTTGTGTGGTATGTTTTAACGTTGGTGCGAATTTTAAATTATTTTTGGATTCATTAGTCGGCGCTAAAGTCGGCGTTTCTAACGTTGACTTTTGCGCCAACTTTCAGCCCTAAATGTAATCTCTTTGGGACGCCAAAACTAGTGCCAAGAGCACCTAATTTAGTGTCATCATCATCCATCTCTTAAGAAAACATCTCCATTGCACCCTACACCACCTCCGCATCACAAGCTTCAACTTTTATGGGGATGTGTGCAATCATAGGTTATGGTTCCCTTCCATTCCACAATAAATCTACCATCATTTATCCATTATCTTACATACCCTCCACATACCATCCCTATGGTCCATGCTTTGGCATAAGTCTGACATAATCCACATCATAATCCACTATTTCCCTACATAATCCACGTCATAATCCACTATCTTCCTAATCCATTTTCCTTCCATGTATCCCTTACCAATATCGATGAGGGCACTCGACATGGTCCATGCGCGAGGACATCATTCTCTAATGGGACTATAACCTTTCAGTATAGGGTAACGCAACATTCAACCCTCAACCCTAAACACTATACCTTAAACCCTAATCCCTCAACCATAAACGCTATCCCTAAAGCCTAAAGCCTTAACCCTTAAACCTTAAACCCTAAACCCTCAACCCTAAACACTATACCTTAAACTATAATCCCTCAACACTAAACCCTAAACCCTCAACCCTAAACACTATATCTTAAACCCTAATTCCTCAACACTAAACCCTAATCCCTCAACCCTAAACCCTAATTCCTCAACCCTAAACCTTAAAACTATCCCCAAAGCATCAACCCTCAACACTTGAACCTTAAATCCTAAACCCTATCCCTAAACCCTCAACCCTAAATAGTACTATGCCTTAAACCCTAATCCCTCAAATCTAAACCCTAATCCCTAAACCCTAAACCCTCAACCCTCAACCCTCAACACTATACCTTAAACCCTAATCTTAAGCCTAAACTTAAAGCTTCCACTGATTCTACCATCCCCAAGGGATCTAGAAATGCAAAATTAGATGCCTCTACTGATAAAGCCAAACATCCTAAGGGTCGTCATGCCTCAGGACATAAAAATAAAGAGTCAAAGAAAAATCAATCCAAAAATTTATCCAAGCCCATCCCTCCACAAGCAAAGTCCAAAACCAAAATGGTATGGGTACCTAAGCAACAAGAAATCAAGTTAAATGAGGCATCTACCTCTAAAAAATCCCAACCATCTACTCCCATCTCAAATTCCCATTCCACTCAAAAGTATCAAAACATTCTATCCCACAAGCAAAACAAAAGTAATAAAATGCCTAAGTCTATGTAGGTTCCTAAATCCCTTCATCATCCATCTCCTAAGCAAACATCTCCATTGCACCCTACACCACCTCTATGTCACAAGCTTCAACATTTATCGCCATGTGTGCAACCATTGGTTATGGTTCCCTTCCATTCCACAATAAATCTACCATCATTCATCCACTATCCTACATACCCTCCACATACCATCCCTATGGTCCATGCTTTGGCATAAGTCTGACATAATCCACATCATAATCCACTATTTTCCCTACATAATCCACATCATAATCCACTTTTCTCCCCTCTATAATCCACATCATAATCCACTATCTGCCTAATCCATTTGCCTTCCATGTATCCCTTACCAACATCGATGAGGGCACTTGACATGGTCCATGCGTGAGGACATCATTCTCTAATGGGACTATAACCTTTTAGTATAGTGTAACGCAACCTTCAATCCTCAACCCTAAACACTATACCTTAAACCCTAATCCCTCCACCTTAATCCCTCAACTGTAAACACTATCCCTAAAGCCTAAAGCCTCAACCCTTAAACCTTAAACCCTAAACCCTATCCCTAAACCCTCAACCCTAAACACTATACCTTAAACTCTAATCCCTCAACACTAAACCCTAAACCCTCAACCCTAAACACTATATCTTAAACTCTAATTCCTCAACACTAAACCCTAATCCCTCAACCCTAAACCCTAATCCCTTATCGCTAAACCTTAATATCCCTAAAGCCTCAACCCTCAACACTTGAACCTTAAATCCTAAACCCTATCCCTAAACCCTCAACCCTAAACAGTACTATGCCTTAAACCCTAATCCCTCAACTCTAAACCCTAATCCCTAAACCCTAAACCCTCAACCCTAAACCCTCAACCCTCAACACTATACCTTAAACCCTAATCCCTCAACCCTCAACCATAATCTTAAAGCTAAACTTAAAGCTTGCACTCATTCCACCATCCCCAAGGGATCTAGAAATGCAAAATTAGATGCCTCTACTGATAAAGCCAAACATCCTAAGGGTCATCATGCCTCAGGACATAAAAACAAAGAGTCAAAGAAAAAGAAATCCAAAAATTTATCCAAGCCCATACCTCCACAAGCAAAGTCCAAAACCAAAATGGTATGGGTACCTAAGCAATAAGAAATCAAGTTAAATGAGGCATCTACCTCTAAAAAATCCCAACCATCTACTCCCATCTCAAATTCCCATTCCACTCAAAAGTGTCAAAACATTCCATCCTACAATCAAAACAAAAGTAATAAAATGCCTAAGTCTATGTGGGTTCCTAAAGCTCTTCATCATCCATCTCCTAAGCAAACATCTCCATTGCACCCTACACCACCTCCACATCACAAGCTTCAACATTTATCACAAAATGTGCAACCATTGGTTATGGTTCCCTTCCATTCCACAATAAATCTACCATCATTCATCCACTATCCTACATACCCTCCACATACCATCCCTATGGTCCATGCTTTGGCATAAGTCTGACATAATCTACATCATAATCCACTACTTTCCCTACATAATCCACTTTTCTTCCCTCTAGAATCGATGTCATAATCCACTATCTGCCTAATCCATTTGCCTTCCATGTATCCCTTACCAACATCAATGAGGGCACTCAACATGGTCCATGCGTGAGGACATCGTTCTTTAATGGGACTATAACCTTTCATTGCAATGTAATGCAACCTTCAACCCTCAACCCTAAAAACTATACCTTAAACCCTAATCCCTCCACCCTAAACCCCAATCCCTCAACCGTAAACACTATCCCTAAAGCATGAAGCCTCAACCCTTAAACCTTAAACCCTCAACCCTATCCCTAAACCCTCAACCCTAAACACTATCCCTTAATCTCTAATCCCTCAACACTAAACCCTAATCCCTCAACCCTAAACCCTAATCCCTTATTGCTAAACCTTAAACCCTATCCCTAAAGCCTCAACCCTCAACACTTGAACCTTAAATCCTAAACCCTCAACCCTAAACAGTACTATGCCTCAAACCCTAATCCCTCAACTCTAAACCATAATCCCTAAACCCTAAACCCTCAACCCTAAACCCTAACCCTAAACCCTAAACCCTCAACCCTCAACCCTCAACACTATACCTTAAACCCTAATCCCTCAACCCTCAACCCTCAACCCTAATCTTAAAGCTAAACTTAAAGCTTCCACTCATTCCACCATCCTCAAGGGATCCAGAAATGCAAAATTAGATGCCTCTATTGATAAAGCCAAAAAATCTACCATCATTCATCCACTATCCTACATACCCTCCACATACCATCCCTATGGTCTATGCTTTGGCATAAGTCTGACATAATCCACTATTTTCCCTACATAATCCACGTCATAATCCACTTTTCTCCCCTCTAAAATCCACGTCATAATCCACTATCTGCCTAATCCATTTGCCTTCCATGTATCCCTTACCAACATCAATGAGGGCACTCGACATGGTCCATGCACGAGGACATCATTCTCTAATGGGACTATAACCCTCAACTCTAAACCCTAATCCCTCAACTCTAAACCTTAATCCCTAAACCCTATTGGGACAGGAAAATTTTACAATTTTTTTGTACTTCTATCGATCCCCTTTTCAACCAAGATCAGAACATTATACCCTTAATCTCATAATAGCAATCAATTGTGTTACAAAATCTAGAATTAACCTAAGTCTTGCATATCCATTCCATGAATTGTACCCTTTGCCTTTCCTAAGAACATATCGGCCCAATGTAACCCCATCGTTGGAACCTTTCACTTTGCTATACCGATGGCCCGATAAAGATATAATATCACTATATCGGCAAAACAACGATCTATCAGGGTAAGCTTTGAGGTCATCCCACCGATAGACTGACAAAATGGAATAAAATGAGCTTATCAAGATAACATGTAGACATCAGTGGAAACCACATCATGGTTCCACCGACAGGCTAATAAAGTTGGTAGAAGAAGGTTATATCGCTGTAACATGTGGATTTCAGTGGAATACATATCACACCCTCACCGATGAGCCGATGAATTCGACAGGAGTTAGCTTATCGCTGGAACATGTCAACTTCGGCGGAACTTATATACGAGTTCCCCCGACATACCGATAAAACCAACAAAGACAAAATCATTGTTGTAGCATGTAAGGATCGGTGGAACTAAGGATGAAGTTCCACCGATAGCTGGAAATAACTATAAAACATTGAGGATATGAAGAATATTGGCCGGACTAGGGCACATCGAGGCAACTTCATATGGAACCTCACTGATGGACAGAGAAAGGGAGATTTATCAATGGAAGGGATGGACTTTGGTGGAATATAAAACAAAGACTCAGTGATACGGTGATGATTGTCAGACAAGATTGATGTGACATTCCAAGACATCAGTCAAATATTTATAATTAATAAACTGGCTTGATGGCAATATACACATCGATGGTGCATTTATGAACTGAGATTGAAATAAGTTATTCCACCCCTGTAAGATTTGGCTAAAGAAGGTTATATCGTCGGAACATGTCAACTTTGGCAGAACTTATATACGAGTTCCCCTGACATGCCGATAAAACCAACAAAGACAAAAGCATCATTGTAGCATGTAAGGATCAGTGGAACTAAGGATGAATTTCCACCGATAGCCAGAAATAACTATAAAATATTGAGGATATGAAGAACATCAGTCAGACTAGGGCACATCAGGGCAACTTCATATGGAACCTCGCTGATGGACCGAGAAAGGGAAATTTATCAATGGAAGGGATGGACTTTGGTGGAATATAAAACAAAGCCTCAGGGATACAGCGATGATTGTCAGACAAGATTGATGTGACATTCCAAGACATCAGTTGAATATTTGCAATTAATAAACCAGCTCAATGGCAAGATACACATCGATGGTGCATTTATGAGCTAAGATTGAAATAAGTTATTCCACCCTTGTAAGATTTGGCTGAAGCAAGTTATATCATCGGAACATGTCAATTTCTGCAGAACTTATATACGAGTTCCCCCGACATGCCGATAAAACCAACAAAGACAAAAGCATCTTTGTAGCTTGTAAGGATCAATGGAACTAAGGATGAATTTCCACTGATAGCCCGAAATAACTATAAAACATTCAGGATATGAAGAACATTGACCGAACTAGGGCACATCGAGGCAACTTCATATGGAACCTCACCAATGGACCAAGAAAAGGAAATTTATTGATGGAAGGGATGGACTTCGGTGGAATATAAAACAAAGTCTCAGCGATACAACGATGATTGTCAGACAAGATTGATGTGACATTCCAAGACATCGGTCGAATATTTGCAATTAATAAACCGGCTAGATGGAAAGATACACATTGATGGTGCATTTATGAGCTGAGATTAAAATAAGTTATTCCACCCCTGTATGATTTGGTTGAAGAAAGAAGGAGAAAGGAATTTTGACCTCTCGTAGAGCAAGGAGCAGAAAAAGGCCAACCAGAAATATATTTCAAGTAAGTATATCAGTCCTGACTATAAATTTATACTGTGTAGAAGCTTTGGAGTCTGCATTATGGAAAATAATCCAGAGAAACATAAAGCTAAAAAGCAAAAGGTCAAGAAAAGATCACTGAATCAAGATTTAATTGACCAATGCCTAGGGTCTAGGCCGAGACCAAAAAGAAGTGCCCAGACTAATCCCTCCATAGATAAATTGATAGATGACTATAAGGAGTTAGAAGATGTTTGGACCCCTCTTCGAGGGTATCAATTGTTTCTATATCATTTCAAGAAACAATATAGGTATGATCTTGTCTACAACCCTTGGAGGTTAAATTTAGCAAGGCTAATAGTGTCTAATGTCTTTATCAACGTGGATTTGATTAAAGCCTTAGCTAGCAAATGTGACCTGAAAACAAGAACTATTAGATCACACATTGGTGACAATATACTGGTGCTTTCCAAGGATCTCATTACGAATGTTTTTCAATTGGAATGTGGCTTTGACACACCCATTACAGTCAGAGACCTATTGCTAGAGCATAGGCATATGGACACCAGTTATAAGAGAGGCAAGTTAGCTTTACACAGGCTAAAAGATGACAAGGCTCAGATGAGGAAATTTTCCAATGCTGAGAACCCTCCATTTTTTGAAGAATTATTTGAGGAGTACTTTTGTTACACTTATTATGCTACTGGTCAAGTCTTAGATCTCAAGGTTCCCCCACAAATGTCAATTGCACCTATGGTGTTAGCTGTAGATATTCAAACAAAGGGAGCAAGGCCTTTTGATTATGCAAGTTACATAGCTAATTCTCTGAACCATGGATTGGAGAAAATCAAACATAATAGTGATAAGATTAATTTCAAACACTACTCTTTGTTAATGCATTTGCTTTTTCACAAAGGGCATGGTAGAGGATGGTGGAGTTCACAGATGAAAATTTGGGACTCGTTTGACAATGGGGACCCAAAACTAGTACAAATGTGGACTTCACTGTGGGATTGTCATTTTGACAGACTCATTATTTTTGCTTTGAAGAATATTTTGTGAAGCCTCTAATGCAACTATTGGGACATTCTCATGACTATAGCATCTCTCCCAGGATACAAAGGTTTCTTAGGCCAAAGGAAAATGATCCAAAGACTAAGGTGGGTCATAACTGGGGAGATTGGTATGCCTTTTCAGACTGTACCATGATATGAGTCTATGGATTTGAGGGTTCCCCTTATCTATTGCCTAGGGTTGTCCCGGACAGAATTGCATACTTAGAAATTGTGAGACATTTGGCTAAATTTGATGCTATTCATCTAAAGAGGAACAACAAACAATCATTCATGCCCAGCACTTTCTACTTTGGGGAATTCACAATAGTCATGAATGATGGTTATGAAGAAGTCAATGCCAAACTAGCACAATATGGTCTCCCAATAGGAGATGAAAGAAAAGGTTTTGATACGGAGGGTTTTATTCACAAATCCAGGGTCTCATATGGTTTTTCTGGTTATGAACATTTTTTTTAGAAGTAGATCTAATTAGAAATCAAGACGAAGCCTCTACTAAAGATAGAATGGCTATATTTAATAAAATTCTACTTGCAGAGGATTGGAAATGCAAGAATGTTCCTTCATACTCAAGAGCTTTTTCTAAAATTGAAGACCCGCTATCAAGAGTTGAGCAACTTATTACTCATGTAGATGAGATAATTGAGGGTGTGCCTTTAATTGCTTTTGATACAGCTTACATACAATACTCTGGGACACAAGCTCAAGAGGTGTCGCCTCTAACTCACATACCTTCACAGCCAACCCCTGAAGTATCATTTTCTGTAGATACAGATATAGATGAAGAAGTGAGTGATGATGAGATTGAACAAATGAAAATAATAAGTGCTCCTGTTGTTCCACATTATGACCCTCCTGCAGAATTGAACCATGTAAAATTTGAGACTTCTAAGGATCTGTCTGATGACATCAGAGCTATGGTTGCTCAGAAGTTTGTCTCTGATGATGAATTTATTAAGACTCCTGAATTAAAAAAATTTGTATATGAATATCAAGGAAATAAAATGAGGGCAAAAAATGAAAGATACTACCCCTGAGCAAGAAACTGTCACCTTGGAAGAATTGAACAAAGAGATTGACAAAAAATGGAGTCTATTACTACAAAAAGAGGAATTGTATTTGACACGTTCAGGAGGGAGGGAAGATAAAACACTGAGTTTGAAAAAGGAAGCAAGTGACAAAGTATACTCAGGGTCGGGCTTTAATGCAAATGAAGCCACTTTATTGATTTGGTCTTTTTATCCCCGAGATAAGAGACTAATAAGAACTAGTGACCCAAATCAAATGTTTGGTCACGTCTTTGGTCAAAAGGATAGGAGACACAGATCCCTTGGAAACTGCTAAACAAAATGTTAATGTAGCAAAGTTCACTAAGGCCCAGATTGAGAAATTAATCAAGGAAAATGACAAGATGAAGAAAGAATTAATATACCACAAGGAAAGAGCTTCTTCTGCATCTGAGGTACATTCTCCATGGATCCAGAAAGACAAAGAAATGATAGAGGAATTAACATATGTAATCTATTGGAAAGAATGCCATGCTAAATCCTAGAAAAAATGTGAGAAGCTTTTTAGGGAAGTAAAGACCCTCAAATACACCATGGCCTCTAAAACAATAAAAGAAAGGTTCAAAAAGATGTGGGGAATGTGCAGATACATATTGGAAATTGTTCCAACAAACATATTCAGCCATTATAGAAAACAAAAGATTACAGGAGAGGATGATGGAAAGGAAAGAGGAACTTTCAGACAAAAACTTTTAATAGAACAAGGATTGCAGATGTATGATAAGTTGGTCAAGATGCATGAAAAGTATCATAATAAATTAAATAAGGATTTGAATTCTTTTGATATCGCTCCCTCAATTCAAGATGATACTGGAGAACCGTGAAATTATGAAGAGTGGAAGGAAGATGTATCCATAGTTCTAATACTGCTTTACAAGAAATCAATAATGAACATATGATCATGCAGAATATTCACAAGTATCTTGAGAAAATGATGAACATGGAACACAACATGAAAGGGACCCCTTAATGTTGACACATATGCAAAACAGGAGTATATTGAACATTTATCTGAAATTAATATGTTCCTGTGCAGAGCAATTGATACGACTGACGTCGCCATGAATTCTTCAGAGGGAGTAAATTAGCTAGTAGACAAATGAAGCACCTTATGGAAAAATAGAAATCCTTGCTCAGGCCTTGAATGGGTCTCAGGCTTCTATTCGCAGATTAATAGATTGGTGTTTTCTAATAAAAACATTTTGTTAAGTTTAAAAGTATTTTCTTAACAGTTATGAACATATTTAGGTTTTGAAGAGGATTGAATGTGAAGAGGAGATACAACATCAGAAAATAGAATGCCTTGCTCAGGCCTTGATGGTCACGGGTTTCTATTCGGTGAATAACATATTGGTCTTTTCTAATTAAAAACATTTTGTTAAGTTTAAAAGTATTTTCTTAATAGTTATGAACAGTTATGTCTTTTCTATTGTAATGGGTCTGAATCTTGTTTGCCTCTCCTATAAAAGAGAGACCAAGACCCGATAAAAAGATATAGGGGGAAGAGAGGAGCTAGTAGTGGTAGATAGTAGAAAAAGTTCCATAATATTTACAAACTCAAAACCATGTTGCAAGGCATAATTTTGAAGAAGTTAATGGAAAATATATGATTCTGTGGTGCCATATTTGTATCAATTGTTTGTTAAAGTTATTCAATTATTTGGTTGTCTCCATTTTAGTGCTTCCTTATTATTTAAATTGATATATCACAGTTGCTTGCCATATAAAATTTATGATGGTTTCCTCTACTATAGGTTCTAGTATTGACTCTTGTCATAGTTGCCTGCCATATAAGAATTTATGATGGTCTGATCTGACTGGTTTGGATTCTTTTTGACCTCAGATTATGTGCTGAGATTCAGTCAAAACTCAGTGAAGACTAGGCAATTAAATATAGAGATTTTTAAGGATTTAAAATTGGTTTCATGCATCCTTTATTAAATAAATTTTAAAGACACAATAAACTAATCTAATAGAAGCTACTAAGATCAAGTATAAAAGAAACAACATTTTTAGATATATGAATATTGTCAAAGTGTTTTAGGAATATAAAACTTATCAATTATAGTATCCATGGCATCAAAAACAAAAATTATAATATGGAATCATGAATTATGGTAGAAAGAAGTTTGTATCATTTTTAGATATATAAATATTGTCAAAGTGTTTTAGGAATATAAACTTATCAATTATGATATCCTTGGCATCAAAAACAAAAATTATACTATGGAATCATGAATTATGGTAGAAAGAAGTTTGTATCATTTAGTCCAAAATTGATATCTCTTTGTGGAGCCATGTGTTTGTATCTCTGCTAGGGCCATAGGAGCATTACTTAGGATAAAGATTGACTTAGCAAACTAGAAGAATAAATGTAATTCAAATATTTGGGATTTAATCGGAAAAAAAGTCAAAAATTAAAAAAAATTGTTGTTTTTCCATCTAGCATGGTTCAAAATGTTTTTTATTTTTTTCTTTTTAAAACTAGAGTGAGGTCTAAGGGCAATGCTCTTGACCAAAGGTGGACCACTAGCTGCTCAGCATGCTTTTTGTTAAGGTGTCTAATAGTTCCTGAAACAAAGGTGGACCAATAGTTGTTCATTAAGTCATGTTTTGTTGTTGTGCTGATGTGGCATCACATAATTGGTTGTTTTTAAATCTAAAGGGCACATTTCATTCAATTATAGGTACTTATAGTCAACACTAACAACCTTAAAGTTACAACTACTAATGTTAAAGTTTTAAAATTATTGATCCTTAAGTCCACAAACACTATCACAGCTATTGGAACATGCTCAGCAATTGGGTCCTCTCCCCTATGTTACTTTTAGTGATACTGAGAGCCCCATTGAAGATATCCCAAAAATCTTAGCAACACTATTTTTAGATCACAGTAATCTAGGAGTATTAATTGGATCAGTAAGAAGAACCACATAATTAGGGTTGGCATTTTGTTTCCAAGTTGATATCATCTACTATTCTTGTTTGATTTATTCAATTGGTTCCTTCAAGAAGGGATTAAAGATCCTTTTGATAAATTACAAGTAACCTGGTTGTGTCAGTTGGATTATTAAGAAGAGTCTGTCAATTATTTCCTTGCACGGTTATACAAGTTATTAACCAATATTAGTGTGCCAAACATTTAGAATTACTACCAAATATAAGCCACTTATCTCAGATTTTCATTTGACTCCATTTACCCAACTAGGCACTAGTCTCACCCATTTCATTTTACTTAAAACTCAAGGATTCAAACCATCTCGTTGTGATTTTGTAATTGTGAATGCAAAAACTCAAATCAATTCACTGTACCTACAAATTGGTTATACAAGGATTCAAATCAATTCATTGTATTTGCCAATAGGAATGCAAGGATACAAATCATTTGCATATAACAACTAGGAGGTTTGCACAATTGAGGGCTAGAGGATAAATGCAAACATATAGGAAATTTATATAATCTGTCAGGACACATTTGTTGTTCATGTGTGGTTATCTTGATTGGTTCCTTTTAACCTCTTGGTGCACAACTGTTATGTGACTATTGTCATTGTTGTGTATTATTGAAATCTAGAGGAGGCCATGGAGAGAGGGACGTGGATGGCGTAGAACTACTAAATCGCGGAGAAGAAAGTGGGTGGAAATAGATATGACAACAGAATCTGCAGATACAATAGAGGTAAGAAGAGAAAGCAACCTAAACCAAAGGAGGAAGGTGTTTATGAATTCACAAATGCTACAACATAGAGGAGATAAAGTCATTTTTTTGTCCATGAGGCCTCTGAGGTCAAACTTATTAGTTGAAAATGCACAGGAATGGTGATTAAATCTGATTCTATGATCAAGGGAAAAGTTTGAAAATTAGGATGGCTAAAACATGATATGAATATGTCACATATATGACTAAAGTGAGGTTTTGTGTTGGATAGCATATTTGTTGAAATGATATAATTGGTGTACTAAACATTATTTACTATGTTGTGTATTATAGGGGCCAGACGAGGCCATGGCAACAGAGATCGTGTCATATCAAATGAGGACACAATGGATGAAGCAGGATATCAGGTACTCAAATTTTGACTTAACTTAGGAAAAAATGATCTGATGGCATTTTGTGATACATCCATCTTTTTTTACACTATTATTGAAATTTATAATGTATTATCCAATCTTGACATAAATTAATGCATGTTGTTGATTATTTAGATGGAGATTGGAGCAAATGCAGAGCTTGAGCATTCAATTAGCAAAAGAAAAAGATATGTACATGGATGTGGACCTAAAACTATTAAATCACGTAGATGATAGTGCGTGGAAGAGGATATGACAATGGATCCTGTAGACACAACAAATGATTGCACTGAACAAGAGGTTGGTCAGGACTATAGTACATGGGATGAATACTTTGAGAAAATTGTTGTTTGTAGATGTTCTGTATGTCGTGGAAAGAAAAAATTCAAACGAGCGATTGTATAAAGACATTACATATATGATGAGCTTCCAGTCGGTAGTATGCCTCCTACAATCGATTCAAATCCAATAGGAATTGTGGTAAGGAATTTTCCAATTTGATATAAATAACATGTATACTTCATTTAAACATTGTTTTATATTACTTAAATAACTAATTTTTTTATTAATGGATACTTGCAGGATAAAGTTCTTGGTTTAAAGTTTCCTAGATCACCAACTTCCAACCTAGAGGGCAATGATCATTCATTAGATGATACATCTAACAAAAATATGTGTCAATATACCAGCTCCGAAGACGAGGAATTGATGAAAACAAGTAACAGAACAAGAACCGGTTTAAAGATGCATAATTTGCTTAAAGACAAGGGGAAGGTGGACTACATACCCTATGAGAATGAATGTGATGGAGATGATGACTTGCCCCTGAGTTTGAGATCAATTTACAAAGAGACATGTGATCATCGACTATATTGCACTTGGCCTAGTGATCAACAACTACCTAGAGTGTACGAGGTGTTTCAATTTTGGGGATACAGCTACATGATACGACCCTCCAATATTCATGGAGCGAATCTAGGCCTCTTTGTCATCCAACATGTACATGTGGGATCTAAACATAGAAACAATTCAGAACAAACCACTAGGAGATTAATGCTATATTATGGTCCATCATATTACAGTGGTGAATGGAGAAGGCTAGAAAAATATAAGCCTAGCATGTCAGCATATGGTCTAAATTTGAATATGTATACATCTCCAATTGGAAAGTGGAAAAGAAATGAATAGAGGTCATCTTATGTATATAGATGGACATGCATACACACACAAAAATATTATAGGATTTATAAATAGTAGTAAGGGAAGGGACCTTAATGTAAGACCGAATTGTCAATTTGTTGAGGTTATAAATGATAAAGATGGAGATATGGAAAGAGAGGTGGATAGATTCATAATGGTTGAGGCTATTATGGACCTTACCATTGGGATGAGTTATTGATTGATTACCCCTTCTTAAAACGCACTCCTACGCGAAAGAAAAGGGAAGAACAAGGTCTCCCTAAGGATGTTCTTAAGGGTAGAAAACCAAAGAATAATAAATGAGTGTGGACTAATGTTTTATAAACTATGTTGTCAAAATTGTGTTTTCTTTAAATTATTGTATAAAAAAGGTAGTCTATAAAATAATGTTCCATTATTCAATTGATGTATATATGTTCATACAATTTTTATTTTTATTTTTTAAGCCATATTTGATTATATTTCTTTGAAATTGATACATTTTGAATTTAGTGCAATTGTTGCCATACATTAAATAATGCTTGTGTTTGTTGATAGGTAGAATATGTTGATGAAACACATACTAAATACCCAAGATCCAACTGGGTTATTAAGGTTTGGACGGATGATCCAAACCATCATTTAAACCATACCAGGCAAAAAAGAGCAACATTGAAAGAATACTAACAGCTGAGAAATTCAAACTATTGATGAGATCCTCATACACTGATGACATGCCAGCTAGCCTTAATGATGATAATCATGATAGTGAAAATGTAGTGCATGAAGAAGAATTGAATGAAATGCTTACAGGTTTCTTTGGGGATGGAAACAATGATGACAATAATGATCATATGGTTGACAGTAACGATGATAGCAGGGGTAATTACCACCAACGTAATGTTGATGATAACAACCTAAAAGACTCCATCAAGCAAGTAGCGAAGACACCCGTGTTCAAATCGGGTGCAAGTAGAACTTCAAAACTGGCATACACATTAATATTATTAGAAATCAAGTCACTATTTGGTTGGTCAGACAAAGGATTCACTACCCTACTAAAGTGAGATGAAATCCATTTCTTTGCATTTTCAATTGGTGTACATAATTCGTAAACATTCATCAACTTCGTTTGTATTTCTTTAAGGGGAATTTAAAACCATATATTCTATATAAACAGTCCTAGTATAGATTGACATATGAAACATGTTCATCATAAGTCAAACATTCAATTGATTTAATCTCTGGCCATCTTACAACTAAAATATTCCCTAAAGAGAATGTGTTGCCATCAACTTGCAGAGAGGCGCGTCTATTGTTGGTTGAGTTGGGGATTGAATATAAGTAAATTCATTCATGTAAAACTGATTGCATTTTATACAGAGGTGAATATGAAAACAAGGTAGAATGCCCTGTATGCAAAGAGAAGAGATATCATACAGATGTACAAGGTCCTACAGTTCCAAAGAAGGTTTTACGTCACATACAATTATACCTAGACTTCAACGAATGTTTTGTTGCAATTCACTTGCACAATTGATGGACTGGCATGCAAAAGATAGGAGTAAAGATGAATTCATGTGAATTTTGGGCCGACTCCAAAGCAATGAAACACAGAGGAAAAATGGCCAAGAAAATTCAAAGATGAACCCCATAGTATCAGGTTTGGTCTTGCAATTGATGGAGTGTGCCCATTCTCTTTCCTAAGCTCAAATTATAGTGTTTAGCCAGTCGGATTGATAGAATACAATATTCCCCTATGGATGAGTGTTAGAAAAGAGCACCTTATGCTGACTCTCATTGTTCCAGGAAAACATCAAGTTAAAACATGGATGTTTATCTTGCGCCTTTTATTGATGAGACGCAACTGCTATGGAAAGGCATAAGAATGTATGACATATCATGTCCCCCATCAAATAGGTCCTTCATGTTGTATGGTGTGCTATGTTGGACTGTTCATGATGTCCCAGGACTTGGTGTTTGTTCTGGTAAGATAAATATTTATGTATTTACACTCATAATTTATTTCCATCCCAACTTTCATACTTAGTTTTATACTATTTTTTTGATGTTATTAACATTACTTATTGAATTGCAGGGCTTCAAACAAAGGGGATATTTGCATGTCCAAGATGTGCAAAACAATTTCAAGGGCAATATTCTAAAGATCTACATAAATTTATTTACGCAAACAACAGGGTTTTCCACCACTAGATCATAAGTTTAGAAATCACCTGAAGAATCAATTTGATGGAAAGTTAAAAATAGAGGCCCTCCCATGATTATGCATCCAAGTGATTGGATTAAGAAGTATGAAGATGTTGAATTGAAAGCTTGGGAGGATTTTTTTGATCGGGGTGATTCAATTGAAGAACTAGAATAAGTTGTAGTTAATATGCCACAAGGAATGAAAAGGAAATCCATATTTTATGAGCTCCCTTACTGGAAGGATCTATTAATATCTCACCTATTATATCCTATGCACATCTTCAAAAATGTCCCAGATTCTATATTTTGACATATATCAGGCAAAGAGAAGGACACCTTGTCTTCGAGGAGAGATATTGCTCTTTCATGTACCAAAATTGATAGAAAACATTTGTGGCCAAATAGGGAAAATGAAACATATGCAGAAGCTCCATGGATTTTGAAAAAAAAAAAAGAGCTAGACCAACTAAAAAAATGTCATTTGTTCAATAAGGACACCTACTGGCTATGGGTCGCCATTGGCTAAAGCTTTTACAGTTGATGGACATATCACAAGATTTAAAACACATGATTTTCATAATTTTATGAAGGTATTATATATCATCATTTAACATTTACTGGTAACATTGATTAAGTACTAAATATATGTTGATATTTTGTTGTGTGAGGAAACATTACTAAAAACCTTTTCATAAATGTGTTTGATAGCATATCATGCCATTGGCAATTAGGGGGGATTCCTATCTTACAGTTGACTTAAGGATTGCCATAAGTCGATTGTCAGCATTTACAAGGCATGTGGTTAAATGAAATGTTCATGTGTGAGAGACATAGAGATATTATATTGCATTTTAATTTTTGACTAAAGGTTCATACTAATTTACTATTTGCATATTAGGTGGGTGACCTCCAAGGAGATCCACGAATGTGAAGTGCCAAAATGGAAGAAGGAAATTGCAGAAATTATATGTGTATTTGAGAAGGAGCTCCCTACAAGTTTCATGGACCTACAAGTCCATTTACTTATACACCTAGTCGATGACATTGAATTGGCGGGTGTCCGTATCAACGAGGTGGATGTTTTTCTTTGAGAGGTGTACCAAAACTCTAAAAAGATATGTCTGACAAAAGGCACATCCAGAGGGTTGCATGGTTGAAGGGTATGTATTGAATGAAGCATTTTTCTTCCTGTGTGAATTCCTTGGTAAGGATTTTGAAGATGAGCCACGCTTCTCAGATGAAGAACGAGCATAATATATTATTGATGGAGAAAAACCACAATCTAATTGTGTTCAAGTAGAAATTAGTAAGTAAATTCATGATCAGTGTGGTTGTTTTTCTTGCAATCACTAATTTACTCTGTAATTTATTTGTCAAATTAACAGCATGTAGACATTTGGAGTTTGAAATAAACATGTTGACATGTAATAGGTGTAGACGAAAGTGCTATACTCGACAAGTTCATTCTGTACCACATGGACTTTATGAACAAATGGATTGATCTGTATGATAAAAAGAGAGAAGAAGTGTTAGAAGCAAGGAGACAGTTTAAGAGATCGAACCCAAGGAATACTCCACTTCCACTAATTTGCTTGGGGAATGGGGCAAAGATTGCAAACTAGAATGGGTTACTGAACAAATTCAAAATCAAATAGAAGATGCAGGTATATATTCAAACATAACAGAAGACGAAATCAACATGTCTAGAGGATGTGAAAGAAGGTACAGTTGGAATTTTACAAAATGTTGTTTCCTTACAGTTTTGACACTATTAACTATTTTAATATTCGTTGAATTATATTTGTTTTCACTGAAATAAATGGTCTTTCACAGGCGAGGAAATATCCAGCAATGTGGTCATATGGTCGACATTATCATGTAGAAAGTGTAGATGTAAAGAGATGATCCTTCGATTGTGGCATCATGGTTGACTTCAATCAATCCAGTCGATTAAGCTCAAAAGATAAGAATATAATTGAAGGGAATCTACAATATGTTGGGAAAATACAAGAAATTATTGAGTTGGATTACCGCTCTTTTAAATGTTGTGTTTTAAGTGTAGATGGTATGAAGCATTTCAGAGGACACAAAGACATGATACCCATAGTGGATTGTTTTCTATAGATTCCTCATGTTTCCTATTGGAGGATAAGGAGCCTTATGTTCTACCAATTCATTGTGAGCAAGTATTTCTTTAACTCAAACAAGAAGCGGTAGTGATCATTAATCTATTAATTCATAGTTTATTGTGAATATATACATGTGTTTATTAATCAATAAAAATTTTATACCATACGTCTAATATATGTATGTTGTTCATGTGCAGGTATTTTTCTATGAAGATATTTTGGACCCCGAAATGGATATTTGTCATACATTATGATCCAAGATTAAGGCATGTATTTGACGATGCATTAGTGGATACTGAGCAAAATAATGATGGCTAACAAAATGAGAGACGGATTAGAGAACATCAAAGAAATTGACATCCATGATGATGTTGAAGATGGTTATGTTCAGGCACAAGAAGACAACAATCCAAAGTTAGATGATATTATGGAAGACAACAATATGGATGGTATAGAAAAAGATGATCCAAATACATCTGGTAACAATATAGATGGTCTTGTTGTGTGGTTACACAACATGCCCCATTTTGACTTGACAAAACAGGGACCCAACTTTTTGTTTGGCTTGGCTTGTGTTTTCTGCTTGTTGGCAGTCTGGTAAAAGTAAGTCATGCAGATGATCCTGCATAAAAGGGGACTGGATAAGTCATCATGATGAGGTCAGTTTTGTCAAAGTTAATATTTCATGTCAATAACCTCATGGTTGGATGGAGTACAAAATTTCATGCAGGTTTGCCTTTTGGATCACCCTGATATTCCTTAGAAAACGAGAGTTATGGTGAGTCAAAGTCCTAGTCAAACCTGATATTCCGAGGGGAGGAATCATATTTCTTAACATTAGTCATCTTATGAAAGATCACCCTGATCCAATTTTATCACCTGATAAATCATTTATCTGGATATCCAGATGTCAATTTTAAGTGGTAGTGACATTTACCTGTCGAACAACGTCATATATTTTGCAGGGCTCATCTTTCGAATATCACCTGATATTTCGAATATCACCCGATATTTCGAATATCACCCAATCTTTTGAATATCACCCGATATTTTAAATATCACCCTACCGCAGAATATCACCCCAGTGCAAATATGTTGATGACGTCATCCAACCCCGATGAACAGAGAAAATCACCCTGACAGTGACGTCATCATCCCTTTTACCTCGCGGAGGTACGTTTCTAATGATCACCCCTTTTAAATAACATGACGGTGATGCCACCTTGATCTTTCGAAAGGGGGTCACATTTGTTAATATGACTCATCTTCGTTAACATGATGATGACGTCAACTTATCCCATTCCACAAAGGACCTGATATGACGATGACATCATCAATCGGCTTGAACTCCAAAGGTCATCTAATTTCTAACATCCGTCATCTTTTCTAATATGACTGATCTTTCCTAACATGGCGGTGATGTCATTCTGACTCGATATATAAAAAGCTCGACATGATCGTGATGTCATCTTATTAGAAGGGTGATATTCCTCAATATCAGGGTCATATTTCTTAACATCACCTAATTTCCTTCAGTATGACCATGACGTCAGCCTTTCACATTTTAACAAAGCCCATCCATGATGA